>JAOTRQ010088736.1:0-21193 GCA_028565875.1 Hoplisoma paleatum
GAGAGAGAGAGAGAGAGAGAGAGAGAGAGAGAGAGAGAGAGAGAGAGAGAGAGAGAGTTGGGTAATTGACCCTCTGCATTTGTAGAAAATCAGATAAAATGGGGATAAATATTTTTATCAAAAGTGTACCAAGACCAGTAGATCGGTAACTGTCCTCTAGCCAGCACATGTTTATTGATGCATGTGCAATGGTTTTAAGAAATTAAAAAACTGTGACTCTTGTGTGATTGTGAAGAATAGAAGATCAGTTTTGCCTGAGTACTTGCGGATATCTAAAGCACACCTAATACTCACAGGTGTATGGAATCAATTAAATAAAATAAATAATAATGCCGTTTATGAAATGCTATATCCTGTTACAGCATGACTGAGCCCTTATGTTTAAAACGATTCAAAAACATGGTTTGACAAGTTTGGTATAATAATACTCCATAGCAGAAAAAAGTCCTGGCTCTAATCAGTGCACAGCCTCAGGATGAACTGGAATATTGGTTGTAAGCCAGGCCTTTTCATTTTATACTCAAATTCTGTGGAAAGCCTTCCCAGAAGAGTGGATCCTGTTATAATCGCATAATCCAACAAGCTCACTGTGCTTTTTGCCACACACCGTAGCTGCTAAAATATTTAGTGTTAAATATAATAACATTATATCGTTAAATGTTAATGTTAAATCCCACTTGCTTATGTAACTTTTAAGCGAGAAGATTAAGGGAATTAAGTTTTAAACAGTTTAAATTTGTACTTATTTCTGTATAAAAGGCTAAAATGTAAGAACTAAACTCTTCTGTGAAGAGAATATTTACGCAGCCTAATAGCAATGCTGCCACCTACAGACCAAACGCAGAAAGTTTGTGAAATTTTGGTTTGCCAAGTACGATCACGTGTTGCAATAATTTGTAATTCATTTCCACAGTAATTAAAAACAAAATTAAAGTCAAACACCCAATTTCCTTTGATTTTCAGCCCTGCTACAAAATGACATGCTAATATCATTTCAGTAATGCTTCATAACTTCATTGCTTTAAAAAACGATGTCGGTGCTTGTTGCAGCTCGTAATACTGCACATATTTCAACAGTTTATTTCTTCCATGAATTGTATCAAAACATATCCTTCAAGAACAGCTACTCCCACACACCAGGGGCAAACGGGGAAATTAAAAAACAGCTAACAAAATGTTAAAAAGTTTCCAAAACATTTCATTTTGGTCGTGCTAAAACTTCTGACCCATCTTTTGTGAAATGTTTGTAAGTGAATCTAGCCCCATTAGCACAAATTGTATGGTTTTCATGCTTCAACCAGTTTGATATCTTAGCACTTAGAGTTAAAAGACCTTTAAAATCTTAGAGTTAAAAGACGTGAACTTGTGCTTTGGTTTATTATTAAAGTGTTGTAATGTCCAGTTATCAAGACTGCCTGGTTCTCCCACAACCAGACAGATTTCTTGCTGCACTGCAGGCTGAAAAGTTTTCAGTGAACATTTCTGGACAGTTTTACTCTGATTTTAATCTCATTAAATATAAAGATTTGTGTTGATATTAATTCTTAGAAACATTTTTGCTGGGAAATCTTAGGTAAAGACAATTCCATGAAAAGAATACTTCCAAATAATCTATATAAACTGTAAGTAATTTAGGGATGTTTTGTGTAAAATTTATTTAGCTTTCTTCAAAAGAATTCAATCAGAATCGAATTATGGCACATGTTTGTGATAACATTCTATTCTTACTTACTGATTTATTTTATTTACTGATTTGATTTAAAGTTTTAAAGTTTTAACGATAGCATGTGAAGATATTAAGTTTCTATACTAAAGCACAACTGAAGAAAATTAGTCTCAGTTTCAAACTTTGACCACTAGAGGTCAACCGTGAGCTGTGACTCTCGGAAGCGAGACATATAATGCAGTAAGAACGTTTATCTCATGTTTATCTCATGCAAACACGCACACCTGTATATTTTGGTTAAAGGACAGAAAGCTTTTCACGTTCACCCTTATTTATCTCTGATGTATAGTTCATCTTTCATGCAAAAGAAAAAAAACATTAATTAACAAACTAAGTATCTCAGTTTGTTGGTTAAGCTATTTGTTATCCTTTTCTTATTTCCTTGGGGATCTACGAGGTGGCGAGTGTTTCCCCTAACAGGTTTTCACACTCAATCATAAAAATAATTGGTGTATTTCTTCATGGATCTCACTTTTAACCACACTTTTCACTAGTCATTTCCTACTGCTAGGAGACTGTTATGCTGTGTAGGGTGACCAGACGTTTTCTTTTACCTGGACATTTCATTTTCTTTTTTGTTCGGGTTGATTTTGACTCACTAGAGCTTACATGAAATTTTGAGAAGTATTTCATTCACAAACTAGTCACATCTCTTCTACTAGTAGGCTGTAGTTGGACACTTGGTCAGTAACACAACATTCTTGGTTAGAGTCCACTTTGTTTAAATGAAATGGTTTTTATTTTAATTATCTATTCCACAGTAAGACTGCTAATGTATCAAACACAGATTCATTCCTACATCTTTGAAAAAAAACAACAACATTTAAATGAATTAAAAATAAAAGTACAGTTTCTGGAAGGTAATGGGAAAATTTTAGAATTCATAATCTATTTTAGAATTCTTAATCTATTTGCATATTCGAGTTCTTTTTATTTCGTACCTGAATGTGTTTGGTGACATAAATGTGGTTCTTTTTGTAGTAAAATCTAGGGTAGGATTTACATTAGGCGTGTCATTACAAATAACTATATTAGCATGGTTTCCTACAATATCAATCGATCAATTATATTTGAATCCTAAGTAGTTAAATATTCAAGGAGTTAAGTATCCAGACAGCCTGGTGGGTGAAACTGTACGTCAAGCGGCTAGTCTTGGCCCAAAGCCTCCACAGTTTCCTCGCTCATTATTTCAATCTGAAAAGCTGTGTAGTGACTGGGTAAGGCCAGTCTATTTGTACAGCATCTTGCATACACAGTGACAATGCAAAGTGCTCTGCATAGGGGAAAGCATTTAAAAGAATTAAAACATTTACAATTCCTTAATCTTTTCCGAGAATCAGTTGCCATGCAGAAGGCTTTTCCACTAAGGTGGCTGTTGTATTTTTCTTTTCTTTTTTTTGCATGTGATCTTCTCAGCCTTCTTGTGGCAGGATACAGTGCACATGCAGATATGCACATGATAGGGACAATGGATGATGTTCTGGCTCTTTTCAGCTTGCGGAGGTAGTACAAACACTGATGTGCCTTTCTGACTTGTGATGCTGTGTTTGTCCAGCAGAGTTTTCTGTGCCCTATACACCCCGAAACCTTGTGCTGCTTATCCTCTCCACAGGGTTGCCAGATAGCATGTTGCATATGTGTCTTTCTGAAATCAACAATCATCTAATTTTGTCTCGTCATTGTTTCAAAAAAAATTTAGTGTTTGCACCAATAAGTCAGCTGTGTCACCTCACTCCTGTAGTTCAGCTTGATGTCCGCATCAACTTTTTTTAAAAAAAAGTTTGGCGCTGTGCAATTAAGGGTCAGCAAAGTCAATAGGAGGGAGCTCAGCACATATCCTTGTGCTGAGTGTGATGGCGCTAGATATGTTACAGCCGACCAGTACTGTCAGAGCTCTACCAGTCAAGTCCACCAACAAATTACACAGTTAAATGCTCAACTAAAGCCTGTCCTGTTAGGGATCGGACCCCAGTTTGTTAGGAACACTTACAATGCCAAACACACACCACATGTACACAAGGATTGGTTGATTCAGAATTCCGTCTTAATTGTTTCTTCGAAGACAGCGCAGACACCAGAGTCTTTCGCGGCTTGGATGAACAAAACTCAAAAGGTCCGTTCAAAACACAGGGTTTGGGAGTCGGACTCGACAGTATTAACAGTATTAACAGAACCGTCAGGAACACCGGAACGTCTCGAAAACAGGTATGGTGCCAGGGAACCTCGGGCAGCTGATCTCGGGAAGATTCGGAAACAGGTATTGTGCCAGGGATTGCACCGGGACTGATGGAATGCGACTGGAAGGAACTGACCTGGAGAGACCTGGAACAACACGAACGACACGTGAAACGACCAACAATAATCTGGCCCCGATTGGCGGAACCCTTGCCTACAAATAGCGCCATGATTAACACCAGATGAAGGACAGGTGTGTGTAATTCAGAGTGCAAGGCGGTCAAAAGAACGCAGCACCGCCACCCAATATTGCCACCGCACAAACACGAGCTCAAAAACCCCTGATCCTTACAGGCCAGTTTGATAATTAGTTGCTGGGGGGGACATAAGAGTGATGACAAGAGTTATTTTTAGTCCAGGTATGTGAGGGCTGTGTAAATGACGGTAATAGCATCACTAGCAGAGTGATTTGACCAATATGAAATTTGGAAGGGGTCCAGGATGGGTCGAAGGACAGACTTGATTTGTTGCATTACCAGTCATCCAAAGCACTTCATGGGGATGTGGGTAAATGCAGTAATTAAAACAGGAGGGCGATGTCTACTTTGGGACAGGTATGATGGTGGTGGCTTTAAAGCATGTGGAGATCACAGCCTGGCTCAACAAGATATTAAATATTTCAGTGAAGACTTCTGTGAGTTCCTCTTCACTAATCTTTAGCTCATGACTAGGCATGTTATCAGGATCTGGAGCTTTTCAAGCACTGTCCTGGGACAGTTTCAGCACCTGGCTGGACACCAGATGGGGTGTTGATGGGGTTCTGTGTAGATCTGCTGTTGTCAGCTTCAAACCAAGTGAAATTACATTCAGTTCATTCAGCAGCGTGATGGAGCTATTAAAGGTCTACAGAGAAGCAATCTCATGCAATGATTGAAACTGAAAGTGTAAAAGACGGTAAAAACAATAAACATATTGAATGATGACACACAATTCTTGCATATTCTGTATATGTATATTCTTGCATATTCATAGGGAAAAGGTGGTCCAAAGTAAAAGAATTCTAAAATTACAAGCCTAATAATAATGTAATAAAATGTATGTTCTAAGTTATGAGTTACGTTTCATACAGCACAGTACTGTGCACTGTACAGTCATGGCCAAAAGTTTTGAGAAAGGAACATATTTTGGTTTTTACAATGTTTGCTGCCTCATTTTACTATAACGGTTTGTCAGATATTTGCATCATATAATTAAGTACAATTCTAAGCATCCCATACATTTTCCTTCAAACACATCATGTTTATTTCCAGTGATTTCTATTGTGTGTTCTCTTATTAATTATTTTTCAGTTTTCAATCCAAAAACATAGAAGTGAGGTGAATTACAGATACAAAATGTACCCATGTCTGTGTTATGTATAACCAAGTGAACCAATAAATCTTATGTGTCAAGTAACTACAGTTTCTGCCATTGTTCCTTAAAGGAAACCAGAGAGACAGTCAAAACAAAAAACTCTATTCACTACAAAGAAAACATTCATTTAAAGGACAAATAAGTAATGAACCGATGTCAGTTCTATTGTTTCTTATAGTAACAATGTCATAGTGTAAAATAATGTAAAAGTAATAATTGCTTCAGCAATAAAAAAACATAGTGAGGCACAGTTCAATTATTCAGTAAACAAATACACAAAACTAGTTGCTATGTCAAAAAAAAAACAGTGCACCTGCTTGCTCAGGAGTATGTTACCCAAAAGCACAGTTCTAACAAACCAACATCATTCAAACACCCCTTGTTGGTTAAAGTCTTAGTGCCACATGAATAATGATTGCTGATTGACTGATGGTTTTCTGGTGAGGGAGGTTAAATATTCTCTGTCTGTATGTAACGTATTAAGCCATACTAGACAGACAGACAGGTAGATGGGCCATTGGTGTTGATGGAGGCTGATCAGACACACATGCTGGACTCTGTATTAAAGCCTCACCCAGACGGTTTTTCAGCGCTGCTCCTTTGTAGTGGCGCAGACGTTATGGTGCTTAACAAAAAGGTAAAACAAGAATAAAAATTAACACCAACATAAAACAAATATGACTTAAAGGGTCACTATCTTTCAGTATATATAAGTCTAAGAGAAAAAATATTTTAGTTAAGAAGTGTTACAGCTGTTAGTTAAGAATGAAGTTAGTTTTTGCAATAACAGGATTTGAGTCCTTTATACATTCTATACTTAGTTGTGAGCTGTTGGCTTACCTTTAGTGTTTAACCTAAGGCAAAGGAAGTTAATTTGTACAGCACAGTTCATACAAAGTGGCAATTCAAAGTGCTTTACATAGGGAAAAAAACATTAAAACATTTACAATCCTTTAACCTCCTGAGACCCAGACTTTTTCCTGATGTGCATTTTTTTTATTTCGTCTAGCTATTTGTGGTTAGTAGGATTTAACAAGCATAAAAATTATATTTTGTCTTTGTTGTTTTTCTAAAAACGGCTTCATGTACAATGTATGGAGACAGTAGGTCTAAAATAAAGATACAATTGGCTATATCTGTTTGATTGAAACTGTAAACATTAGAATACATAAACAAAAGTGATCATGTTATTGTACACAAAAAAGCAACTTTTAAAAAATATTTTATTCAATTGAGTGTTATGTTATCATATGACCACTAGGTGGTACAGGCAGTGTCTCCATATGAGGCCAAAGAGTAAACAATTTTAAAAAATTAGGTAGAATGGTGCAGAGAACCAGAAATGTAATGTCCTCATATGAGGACGCAGGGTCTCTAGAGGTTAAACATTTACGAGATCTAGAACCCCTGAAAGGCTTGTTTCAAACGACGTTACAAAAAAACTTTGAATGTTTAAAAACTAAACAAAAACTTCTACTAAAAGTATGTATATGCTAAATTTAGAGCTTAATCATAGGCATGTGAATAGTTTTTAAAGGTAAGTTAAACATTTATATATTTGGGAGAAGCCAGAGATTTTCTGACAGTTTGTTCCAGTTCTGTGCAGTATAACAAGTAAATGGTGCCTCACGAAGTTCAGTTTGGATTTTGGGCTTGACTAGCTGACCTGAGTCAAAGGATATAAGATCTCCTGGATTCATATTCTCTAAACATGTCTGTGATTTATTTATTAATATCTGTTTAGTGATTTATAGAGTAGTAGAACTTTAAACACTGCTCTGACACTGTATGGAAGCCAATGTAGAGGTTTTAAAACTGGACTGGACTTCTTTTCTCTTAGTTCTGGTTTGAGCAGCAGAGTTCTCAATGAGCTCTAACTGTTTAATGCTCTAAAGTTAAAAGACCATTACAGTCTACTCAAAATAAAAGCATGGATGAGCTTCTCTAGAATGATTTGTGACACTAGACCTTAGATTCTGGTGATATCTTTAAGAAAATAGAAGGCAGTCTTAGTGATGGTTTTGATATGGCTAATAAAATTGAAGATCTGATCTATTTCAAAGGCCAAATCTTGGACTAGGTCTTTGGTTTTTAAAGCTCAGAAGTTTAGGTGCTCACTAACATGTATTCTTCTGTCTTTGCTTGCAAACACAACTACTTCAGTTTTGTTCTATTAAATTGTTTTGGCTTATTCAGTTATCGATGTGTTCTAGACATCAGTGCCGTGAATCTATTGGACTGTAATCAAATGGCAAGAGAGGCAGACAGATCTGTGTGTCGTCTGCATAACTATAGTGTTGTTGGTCTGTAGAATTTGGCCCAGAGGCATATAAAGATTAAATAGGAAAGGTCCAAGAACTGATCCTTGGGGCATGTCACATGTCAAAGCTACAGCATTAAAAGCTGCACCGAGGTCCAGCAAAACCAAGACCTAATATTTTATCGTATATCATTTAACACTTCAATGAGAACCGTTTCAGTGTCAGAAAGCCTGACTGTAACTTGTCAAAGTATTCACTAGAGTTCAAAATGCTGCTGAAGACTGAAAACAACAGGGATCTTAGATATAAAAGGAAGATGTGAAACAGGTCTGTAGTTGTTTAATACAGAAGCATCCAGAGTTCTTTTTTTAGGAGTGGCTTAATAGCTGCGGCTTTCAGTGAATTTGGGAAAATGTCGTAACGAGCTGTTTACTATTTGCAAATCAGTTTTTACAGTTTCAGTAAAAAATGATTTGCAAAGTTTAAAATGGTTAAAAAAAGTGTGTGTTGTTAATGATCCTGTTAATGATGGAAGAGTAATGATGTCTAGTTTAGCATAACTCAGAGTTAAAACTGACTTGCTTATTAAGATCAGAGTGGATTTGAACTTTCGTTTTTCTCAATTTACATTCAGCTCTCCTACATTATTTTTAGAGCAACTGCTATCATTGTGTTTTGCCATGGTGCTTTTTGTTTGCACAACACTTCTGTGACTTTAACTGGGGCAACAACATCCATGACAGCCAATATGTTCAAGATAAAATTATCCAGGAAGTCATTAACTGACTCATCACTTGAAGTTTGTGACATATCTATGGGTTCCATAAACTGAACAGTACTATTTTTCATTTATGTTCCTTTTCTTAATAGAAACTGAGTTAGTTTTTAGCATCTATAGTAATTCATGAATCAACTTAAACACAATAATGATGGGACATGGGGCTGTCTTGCATGATGGTACAGTAAATGTGATCATGGTAAGCATTTGACACTTTTGCCAGGAGGACTGTTTTAGTGTTTGTTTGTATTGGACAATGTGTCTCATAAAGCAATGGCTGAAATGACATTTTGGATCTTTAAAGATGTTTCAATATGTCAGAGTCACCCCAAAGAGGAAATGCCACATTATAGTGGCGTGTGCTGTATTGCACAACATTGTCACCACCATTACAGAGCTACAGCTTGTAGTATCAGGTGTTGATGAAAGATCTCACCATAATAGACTTGAACACAGAAATTGTTAGAGAAAAAACACAGAATTGTTAGAGAATGATTAGCCTGTTCTGTTTTACTTGTACTTTGAAGCGCACACTCACATTTGTTTCTCTAGTTTAATCCTTAGAGCCAGTTTAGTTTCTCAGCCTTTTCCCTCTTAGCTAGAGAGCCTTAACCAATTGTAAACCATACTTAGGATTAAAGAAAAAACATTTTGTATTTGTGTTGAAGGAAAATTTACATTTGTACTATATTTTAATGTTTCATTTTTATTTGGTGCCACATGCATTGTAACCCTCTTCGATTACACCTAGAGGAAGTAGTCTAAATGAAAAAGAAAGTATATTTTTATTCAATCATTCAGCATTAATTTGACTAATTCTTACACAATTACCTCTATATTCATTAGCCATGTAGACTTCCTTTGTTTTTGTCTCTCTTCTTTTTTTGACACAATTGAGCTTTATTTTCTGTTTAGTTGAAATATGAAGTTTAATTTTCTTTTCAGTCACACGAGGCATTCTAAAGGTAACTGTGCTGTTCGTATCACGTTCGATGGTTTCAATTTATTCAGTATAATGTGAACTAAATCTTATATTCATTTCTGGAACCATGAATTCTGGCTATTACATGACAGTTTAGAGCTCAGTTTGTTAACATCACTTTATGTTCTAGGCTCAGTACAAAAGTGATTGATTTCTTAGTGCTTCTGTCCCATTGCTCTGGAACACTTTTTTTCTTCTCCACTATTCGTTCTATGAATTTAAAGCTCTCCTATATTATATATTATTCATATATCCTATATCTATATTATTATTATTATTAGTAGTAGTAGTAGTAGTATTAGCAGTAGTAGTATTTGTATTATTGTCTATCATATATTCTATTATACTTTCTATGATTCTTAACATTTTAAAAAATCACTCACTGACAAATATGGAATGCTTATAAACTTTTTTGAGACACTTTTATTTTCAGGTTTATTTTAAATTCAGATATCAGAAAGGAGAGAGGAGGCAGATAAGTCCTAATATAATTTATTTTACATTACAATGACAAGTTATTGGTGAATTAAAGTACAGCCAATTCTCATTAGTAAATCTTTTTTTAAGGTTAGGTAAACAGTATATAATCTAGTCTTCTAAAATGGAAAATACAGTTGCAAAGAGCGTACAGATACATTTTATGCTTAGGTATGTCTAAGGAATATTGCTGTTTTCTTTCGATAATCTGTCTGGATTTTATCTCCTGTTCTTTGGTGCAGGAGGGTTTTCAACAAATTTCAAAAGTTTTTCGCATTCATCGAGGCTGAGACGGTTATCTCGGTCTTCATCAGCATAGTTCATGAATTCCTTCAGCTTTTCAGTTCCCATGTTCTAAAAAGAAAGAAAAAGAATAATAGTGTCAGTTAGATTTGTTGTGCTAGGACTGACATACATGTTTATCAGCTATCTAAAAAAGACAAGACATTTTACCTTTCTAGTTTACCTCTCTAAGATTGTTAATTTTGATTTGGCATAGTTTTTTTCATGCTGTGTGCCATTTCTGACATAACCCTCTTTTATTTATTTGGCCTTGAGTTCATGTATCTTTGTAGCCAGAACATGCATAATAATGATGATGAGCAGATTGATTGCGTGTTTATTGAGCACAAGGATAACTTGACAGTTAAAAGTCATCATAACGTAAATGGTTTTAAATCAGTTCTTCTGTCAATTTATTTTTTTTTTTACAAATTACATTATGTTTAAAACAAAATAAAAACACTTGGACACAAAAAGTCAAGGTTTTGTAGTTCTAGAAAATTCTGAAGAACCAATTTTGTACAAATCATTGAAAAAAATGGTTGATCATTATTGTGAAAAATAAGGAACCATCAAATATTATGGTTGCTGAAATATAACACAAATATAACACAGATAGTATGTTGAATGTGAAATGCAAAGTTGTTTTGAAGTTTTACTAAAAGGCTGACATGAGCTTGTTATTTCCTTTTGTTTTTTAAATTATATTTGTTCATTTAATGTTTAAAAGAGCTGTGTTCAATATAAACCAGTTTTACAGGCATAAAAACATCATTAATTTAAAAATTACAGCTGATATCTTGTCATTTAAACCAATACACAAAAAACTGTGAAATTCTTGGTTGAAACAAACAGGGTGGTAAGCTAAGCTAAAACAGTGTGTTTGATAGAACTTGGGAAAGGGGGTAATTTTGAAGCCATTCAAATTATCATTATAATCATTATAATAATGACTCATTTTGCTAGACACAAATAATAAAAAAATCCCCAAACCTTTGGGATGAGAACCTTTAGCATTAATACAGCATTCAAATTCAGACAATTGTTTAGGAATTCAGAAGTGAACTGATAATGATTAAAAAACTGGAATGTATTTAATCCTCAAGCAATGTATATAAATCCATTTAGAGGGTGTATTTGATTTAAACTACTGGCAGAGAACATAAACTCACATCAATCTTGCCCCTGTACTCGATCATCAGCAGGTCAAACACCCTGGCAATGTTCAGGTAGGTGCCGTCGCTGTATTTTTGGCAAGGACTGTCATTCGGAGCAGGAGTAGGATCTAAAAAGAGAAGGTATGTTTATTTAGTATTGCTTTACATTTTACATGTTATATACTTGTTATATCTTAATTGTTATGTCATGAGATTGTATTGGTGACCATTCTCAGACCAGATTTGTAGATCTGTATCTGCTCTAAAAGGATTTACAATTGATTTCCCTTTAAATCCCAAAGAAAGGCAGAAGTTATTGATCCTTAATTGTGGTTATGCAATTAATGTGACATAGTAAGCATTAAAAGTAAGCATGACAATGAAACAATGTTGTCTCTAGCTTGCTATGGTTTCATGATTGAACTTCGCTGATGACAACAAATCAGTTACTATGAGGGTAAAACCCAAGCTGTTTTGTCAGTGTAAATGAAAATGAATTACTTTATTCAAATACACAAAATACATAAAATACACGAAAGCCTGATATATTAATGCAATTTCTTGATGCATTTAAACTAGTCAAAATTAATATGCAATAATAATCTAAAATGACACAACATTAAATCCATTAAAATTTACAAACATGGGGCACATAGGGCACACCACACTAGTAAACACCTCTGCACACATTATGTTCATCAAAAATCAACAGTCTAAAAGACTGCAGTAATGTTTATCTTACAAAGTAATAGAATTAGGAACTCTATAAGAGAAGACTAAGCAAAATCCTTTCTCTAATCAAGAGAACCTCTGTAGTTGTGTCCGGAAAAAGTCTTTACGAAACTTTGTACATCCAATGTTTCTTAATTTAATGTTGTCTCAGTTTGGATTGTGGAATTAAAGAATGAAATTGAAGTACAAACCATTTGCGCTTGCCAGAACTGCAAGGCAAGCCAGGCTCACTGCTGCCACCCAGAAACGCATTGTTTTTTTTTTCAGAGTTTAAGTCAGGAAGGAAAATCCTGAAACACATTTAACAAAATGAGTCCTGTATATCATGAAAATGTAAACAAATAGGGGCATTCATAGCACAAATATATCCCAAAACAGAAATGGTACTATATGAATAAAAATGATAAAGTAAATGAGGATAAAGTAAATAATAGTTATTATAAAAATAAACAATAGTTAATAAAGTACATTTGTTAGGATGCATGACAGCAGGAGCACCATTAAGTACATGAATAATTGGTTTTCCATTGGATAGCAATCGTAAAAAAAATATCTGATTGAATGAATCAATGATTAGCATAAATATCCCAGTTGATAAGTATTATTATTATTATTATTACTTATAGTTTGTATTGTGATGTTTTGTTGTAGTTAATGATAATAATTATAAGTGTATATTTAATCAGGCAATAAATGTTTGTCTTTATAAATGCAAGTTATCATGAGAAATATCAGCAGCAACTAAATGCTTAAAAATTACAGCTGAAAATAATGCACAGTTATGTCCTAAAACAAATACACAAACAGTTATAAATGTAGCTATTTCTTACCTGTATAGGTTTTGTAAAGGTTGTGTAGTGCAAAGTGAAACGTGAAGGAAGATTCCTGTTATTTATAGGCATGGGGACAATAGTGGGAGGGACATGTTTGTAAGCGTACACCTTATTATAAAAAACACCATTAATGTGCATACACAAGCATGTGACCTCTCTGTGAACTGATTAATATTTTAATTAGTTTACATTTTTTACAAGGCACACTAATTATTTTTTGTTCGGTAAAAAATATTTAAATTTCCTAACACTAAAATGTACAGTTTGTTATGTATCCAGTCAGTGCTGGTAACACATCTGTCATGCGAGTGTCTGTGTTGTGCCGATTCTGACTCACAGGCAGAATCCTACTCCCTTCTGCCAAAATTCTCTCCTAATATCTCCCCTCCGGTTACACCTTGACTAAAATGTATTTCAGGTCACAATCCAGAGACCAAGATAAACCAGCAAAATAAAGGAGATGTTAATGAGACATTCCATCCTAGAAATATGGGGGAAGTATAAATTTGGCAGATGTTGTCCTATTCAGTTTGAAAACAACTTTGCAAATTTCTAAGTATTGGCAAATCTTTAATTATCATTCACAGCAGCATCACATGACCTGAAATCAAATAAATAAACTCACTGTGTAGTAAACTGTACATATAATAAATATTAGTAATTGTGATGAACCAAATAATTTGGTTGTGACTGTTTCACTCAGTGTTTATTTGGCTTCAGGTCCTGACGTTTGCATTGAGGGTAATTAATGATTTGCCGTTACTTAAAATCACAACATATGTCGTGTCTGTTTGCATTTATGACACACTTGGGAATAGGATTCTGCCAGGGAGTCTGAATTTGGCATAATACCAGTCAATTTAAGGCTAAAAACTCACACCAGCCCACTCAGACCTGGCGCTCCTCGGTAAGCTATTGTCACTTGTTGCGTTGCTGTTGGCACCATGTTAGGGTTATTAATATCCTGTCGGGGCAGTTAGGCTGAAGTAGGTGGTTACTGAGAGGTGACCAGTTAACTAGCTATTTGTACTAGGGACAGTGCACTACTTAAAGTAGGCTTAAGTTTACTGTGAAAACAGAATACCTTTTTATTTATGTTAATATAGAATTGGGCTTAACTCTGCATCTTGTGATCTTGTATTTGTTTGTGTTTACAGTCTGGTAAGATAGGTATTGTGTTCACAAGTGCATCACAAGTATCACAAGCGCAAGAATGTAATTTCTTAGTCACTTCGATTTTTGCAGTCCACACTTTAAACATTTTAGACATAGCATTAAGACTAGCTTTTCTTGCTCTGAACTATGTATTTTTTTTCTTTCAAGGAAGTGTAAATCTAAAATATTTCCCGTAAGCTTGACACGTGCACACACATACATGCACGCACTCAAACAGTGGGAACAAGTTATAAAAGGAAAGGTGGGAGGCTTATCTACTTTGGTACGGATATTTACAATATACGATTAACAGTATATACGTTAATAAATGTTCTTAAGTACCACAAGTTCGCCTTTAATTGCATCTTCAATTATATTTGAACATCTGTTTAAATACTTTTTGTGACAAATTCTCCATTTGTGCTTCATTCTATGTTTGTTTATTGTGTGTATTGCATCTCATGTTGATAAAAGCACATTCCAAAACTAAGAACTTCATGTTTACTAATGTTATGTACTATATTTAATTTTAATAGTGCGTCAATCTAAATTATTTTTACGGTGGAAAAGGTATTGGAGTATCTAGTTGCTCATCTTAATGTATTAAAGGACGAAGTTAAGTGACAATAGTTTTCTGAAGTTCTTTAGAGCCCAGGTGGCTCAATGCAATCTTGTGTGAGTGTTTAAAATCTAGAAACAAATGCATACACAGCTTTTAGAGATATAGCACAAGGATTGAAGACAATGATATGATCGTTATTTTAATAATAAATAATAAATTACTTAAAAAACATTTTGGAAGATGTATCATTAAATAGATCACATGTAACTACCAACAGAGAATGTAATGACATTTGAACAAAGTATGTTTGCCAGTAAGTCCTTCTTTGGAATGCACGATAACGTCATGTTTTGTTTTGTTTTTTCCTGGTATGTTATTGCATTGGTGACATACATTTTAACCAACGTTTTTACTGGCATATGATTCTCAGCCTCATAAGAGGAGACAGCGAGAGAATAGGAGAGTCATGAATATATATCACAGTGTTGTAATCCTAAATGTAGGGATGATGGTAGGGAAAAAGAGCTGGCTGACTATTTTCACTTGATATAGCTTTATATTGTTAAAATTGATTGCTGAAGTAGTCTAAATCTTTTGACCTATTAATCTGGCAACATGTGCTATATAATATTGTTTACCACCTGTTGTAAATCTCACATGTTTTTCAGATCCATCACAGGTATTAAATACAACTATTTGTAAACTAAACTTCTCGATTAAGGGTGCCGCCATGTTGGATAGGTGAGACCACTGAACTCATTGATTGGTTAAGAGGAGATGTTACGCATTGCCCCCAAAAAAACAGTTTGGAAGAAAACTACAATTTGCAGTGCTAAATAAACAATCAAATATGTTGACCTGGCATGAAACATTTGGAACAATGAAAACAGAATACACATTGGCATGATTTTGTTGTTTTTATTTCTTCCAAATTTGGTATTTATCGTGTTTTAGAAAAGAACTCTTCATTTGTTATTTTTTTTAGTTTTAAAATACTTTTTCATCACTTCTTTGCCCCGGTGCAGTGAGCAGCGATAGTAATGGCGACCCGAGGAGCAGTTAGAGATCCGAAAATGATGAGAACTATGAGAACATCTTCAAAATTGTTAAAAAGTTGTCAGAATAAGAATATGCAAATAACTGTCAATAGAACCTTTTTAATCCAAAGAAGTGGTAAATAAATATATTTTTAACATGTATGTTAACTGTAAAGTCATTCGAAAAGTCATGTTTCAAAAACTTTAAGACGTGCAGCGAATTAGGGCTGGGATGTGTAATGAAAACTACTACAAAGTGTAGTTGAAAATGTGATGCGGGTGTATTGGTGCTCAAGCATACACATGTGGGCAGGACTAGACTAGAAAGCTTGGAAGTGTATTTCAGAGATAATCATGCAATTCAGGTTGCTATTTATTGCTAAACAGATCATCTGGTTCAGCTCGAAGAAAAAATGTGGCTGGCTTTTCAGATTGAGTAATGATTTAAACCACAGTAAATGTACAGATATACAAATTATATAATATTATTAGTAATGACTTTTTTAAATCATGTATTTGTCATGCTCTTCTGGCCTTTTGATCTTTGGTTCTAACAGAGTTTCAGAACATTTACATTCTTGGACGACATAAACTTGTACTGTAATCTAATGCTTGCTGTGGAAGCGTTTCAGAAACATTTGTTGGCCAAATGTCAAAATGTAAATGCCACTGGTAACTAATAGAGAGTCAATAGGTTTGAAATTGCTTGGTAAATGGTTTAGATGTGGTTACTGAAGGAAGCCAATGCCACATTATGAATATTCATAGTCAATAGTTAAATGTGTGAAAGAATAATAAACCAAATATAAATAAACCAGACAAGCCATTGTTCTGACTGCAATACAAAGCACTGGTTTGTGCATTCTGATGACCAATGGCAAAGGTGAATATTGCAAGCAGAAAATCTTTCTGCTCTATCTGAGCGTACTTACTGCACTTTAAATAAGGTTTTGTGTATATTTTGTTTCTCTATACAGTGAGTTCAGTGGTTGGAAGGATTTTTCTTACATTAATGTTTTTCGTCTAACGTGCATGAGATAAGCCCACCCCTTCTTGGCCAATTCATATTCACCTGCTGAATCTAAACTCTGAACTAGGTTGTATCTGAGGAATTTTCTTTTGACACTGACTTCAAGAATTTTAGTTTAGCTAGCATCTTTGGCAATTACCCATAGTTCCTGCACAGAGTCAAGTATACTGTCTTCTTTACAGTACATACTTTTCCCTTTTAGTGAAAATGGTCTTTTTTTCTGCAAACACTGGGGCTTACCAACCGACCAGTAGTAGACCTCAGATTTAAACCCGGGGCTACAGATATTCAATGTTGCACAAGCAAATTGCATATATAAAGCTGATAAATACTTTTATTTTAATAAGCCAGTCTAATCATTCGTATGATAGTTTGTTGCTAGGATTTGTAGCATGTGATACATATGGCTAAGTGGTTAGCACTGGCGGCTTACAGCAGTCTCGTGTTTGATCCCTGGGTCAGCCCGGGGGCTTTCTGTGTGGAGTTTGCATGTTCTCCCCTTGTCCACATGGGTTTAAAGTACAAAAACTTGCAGGTAAAACTAATTAAAGAGACCAATGTGTGTTTGTGTTTGATGTGACTTGTGTATTGTTTGAAACTTGTGTGATGAATGAACGTTTTCTGTCACGAATACGACCCAGAGTTTAAAACACAACGTTAAAATGCTCAATAAATGAATAAAGCTTATTAACTATCGATGTACAAGGAAATAGGGTTTGAACAGTAGTGCTGTTTATTGATGTTAGAAACCACACACAGCACAACTTTACTAGTCAATAAAGTATAAACTATTTGTTCAACTTGGCTGAAAAAGACTCACTTACAGTGTTGATTCTGTAAATTGAACACACACAGAACAACAGAATTTTCATGAAACTGATTCATACTGGACACAAAGCAGAATGAAACTGCAGAATGGAACCGGCATGTTTAAACTAGTCAAATTTAGACATCTTGCATATAAAATTGTGTTTAACACATGAAACACTATTCTTATTCTTATATTATGTATTATATCGACACAAAAAGGCTTCAGAAAGACCAAACATGATGGGTTAAAAACAAAATTCTATTTTATTTTCAACCACAAATGTTAGAAGTAGAAGTTTTCAAAAGCTGACGGATGATGACATTGCATAGTTCAACATGTTTAAATCTACTTGACTAATTTATACATAGCTAATTGCTTATAGATTTGATTCTGAGGATGTATTTATTACTCACACAGTGCACACATTATGATTTAATAAAGAAACAAAAGAATTTTAATAAACAAATATGTCTTCAACTAATTAGAATTGTAACTCTTGACACACATGTAAAAACACCACATTACAGATCTGGTCTTGTTGTTGTTTTACCAGTTAAATCAGCCAGTATGCAGACCAGAAAAAAAGAAAATATACTGGTACTGTACATTCACTACATGTCTTGTAGTTTGCATCCTAGAACTCGTAATGTGTATTTGTTTACCCAGTAATAAACTTGTCACCTGTCGGTGTTGAACGCATTTGGTCCAAACATTATACAACAGTTTTGCTCGGCCACTCTACTGTACAATGTTTGCTGTTATACTTGTGTTATACTTCAGCAGACAATATGTCAACTTGAGATGTATATGAGACGTCGTTGTCAAGCTGTAGTTGATGCTCAAGGGCACATGTCATGTTGAGATGTTGACATTTTATGCTTGGCTAGAGCCACCACGTTTGTCTTGTATGTCCTACAAATCCAATGACCAGGAGTACATTGAATGTGTATTTGTTTCCTTTGCAATGAACTTGTTACCTGCCGGGGGTGTTGCTTGCCTTCGGCCCAAACATCCTGCAACGGTTTTGGTCTGTTTGTCAATGAACTTAAACAGCTCGACCACTCTGCTGTGCAACGTTCACTGGTGTTTGCTGGTGTTCTCATATGCTTGACTGTATCCTATCCCAGTCTGACTCCAGTGAAACCCTCTATTAGATCTAGGAGATATATGCAGTAATTTGCTGAGAAGATACTGTATGTGACCATTGGATTTGCTGTATAAAACTGCTGTATCGAAAGATGTCAGTGACTAATAATACATTTCTGGGAGTTTACATTTATAGTATAAACGTGGATAAAGTCCGGAGAGAGCTATCAGCTCTCTCAGTTGTGCTCATCATACTATAAATACTTTAGCTGTCCTAGATTGCATTGGCGTGGGGTGGCATTGCTACTGTTTTAAAACGTTTAAATGATTCTTTTGTGGGGATATTTGAACGTTATTTTTTTTGTAATGTATATACCACCTAAGGCAACTGACAACTTCAAACAAACTATATGTTTTTCGCTTTTCAATTAACACACCAAGGTAAGATGTTAAATTATATTTCATGATTTATCTGCACCATTGTTACTAAACAAAGGTATTGATGTTGTGGATAATGCTTAAATAGAGTGGCTTGTATTTTTTCCAGAACTGAATCCAATAGAAAATTGGGATAGTGGGATGAGTCACTGTGCCTCGGCAGACAAAAAGTCAACTTGTAAACAGCATGAGACGTTGTCAAGCTGTAATTGATGCTCAAGGGCCCATGACAAGTTATTGAGACATTGTCATTTTGTTGGAGGTAGAGCCACCACAGTCGTTGTCTTTTGTATCAGTCAATAGTATGAGATGAAATCACCCCTGCATGCTTCTACTTAAATCTACTTTCATGATATAATATCACTGTTTGTGAACCTTTTATGTTTTACATAAATAACATATTGGAAATTTGGTAAATTAGTGTTATGTCCACAGTGGGTAGCTTGAAATCATGTTAAATTCAGGGTGTCCAGGTCAAAGTGTGGTACTATAGTTTAAAAATCAAAGCTAATTTTAAAATCTCAAATAAATGTCTGTAAATTTAGTTGGGTCTTATTGAGGGTAATGAATTCATATTGTTTAATAACAAAAGTAAATAAATAAAATTATATATGCATTTTTCAAGTAAAAGTAATAAACAAAGCATGAAAGAGACAAAATGAAACTTACTTTAACCTTGTAAAGACAGACCAGAATGCGGCAAATATACAAATCTACAAAAGCACATGAATTGAACACTGTACAAATTATTATCATATCTTGCATCAACCCTAACAGGCTAGCTGTGTAAAAATATATTATAAATAATCGTTTTTTTATACATGAAATAAATTGTTGTTTTGTACTAATGTATGCATTGTACTGTTCATGCATGACGTTTAATATGCATTCATAATGGCACAAAAAATACTGTTTTGATGTGTAGTGGGTAAAATCAAGAATTTTCACCACAATTGTTGTTATTATTAAATTACTATTTCAAAATTCCAGTCCACTTCATGCTTGCTGTGTTTTAATGTACATCTCAACAAATGATACATGGGAAATTAAACAAAAATGAATAAATGACATGCAATGACAGTCAAAATAACTCAACTTCATTTTATTAATTAATAAACACTCTTTCTTACATTTCAGGTCTGCAACACATTTCAAAAAGTTGCCAATGCCTACACTTTTATTCTTCATCATTGTTGTATTATTTGTCTGGGACAGAACAGGACTGCAAGTATTGTTGTTTCTTGCCACAATACACATTTCCACTGTGCAATCATCCATCCTTGATGCCACTGAGCCCAATGTTGCTTCTGGTAATTCTTAACATAAAGCTAGTGGCATTTGTACACGTAACCCTATTGTACAGCTTGACAAAGTTTTGCCAAAGTCATCTCTTGACGATTTGGACATATGTAAAGATGAGCGGCATTTGTTTATGCAGAAATTGATTACTTGCTTTTACGCACTGAAATTTTTGCAGATGTCTTGAATTGTTTGATGATATTATGCACTTTAGATTGACAAATATGCAAATAAAATACCGTCTTTAATTGAGGTACACATCTGTTTTTAAGCCTTTCAATCATTGCTGCAGATGCTGATTTTGTTACAAACCATGATTATAATTTTCTGGTGACATCATCTTGGATTAACAGTATTATTTCATTTTATGGAATGTGTTGCTGGTCTAAAATGCATAAAAATAAAAAAATTAAGTTTAGCAAACCAAATATGAAATATCTCAGATTCACATTGCCAGCAATTAAGTAAAAGTCATACCAATGCATTTACAGAAATTAAATTGTATCCATGTCCCTCACCAGACAGTTAAAGTTGCTTGCTGGAGGACTTACTTATGAAGATTGACAGCTTGTGATTGAATGGTGACTCTCCTGGGCGGAGCCTGCTCTATGCTGTGATTAGCTATCAGGTCCTGAAGCTGCAGGGCTCCACCACCAATGAAGCAGAAAGCTGGGCAAACAGGACCAGAGCAATCGACATTTCCCTCCCACAGCATTCGTAACGAGTGAGCATCGTAATAACTGACGCGTCCTTTTTCATAGTCCAAACATACGCCGAGACGAGGGGGAAGAGGTGCGGTGAGAGGGCCGTTGGATGCACCTGATTTGGGCATCAAAATTTTGCCCATGCCCATGGTAAGGAAACAGAAGGCAGGAGGGCAGTCATGGGCATCCTCAGTTCCACTGTCATGCCCACTGTCAGGATCGTACCTGAAGAAAAGAGATGGAAAGTTAATTATT
>JAOTRQ010088746.1:0-10947 GCA_028565875.1 Hoplisoma paleatum
AGGGATATAATAATGGGGTATAATATAATAACTTTCTATGTTACTAAATAGATTTTTAACAGTGTTCATAATATAAAGTGTGCGTGCGTGCGTGCGTGTGTGTGTGTGTGTGCGTGTGTGTGTGTGTGCGTGGCGGAATGTTGGCTTAGTTGTTAGCACTGTCACCTCACGGCAAGAAGTCCCGTGTTCGTTTCCTAGGTTGGCCCAGGGGGCTTTCTGACATCAAACCTCTGAGGTTTTGTGGTACTGATTCTTCAGATTTGAACCCCATTAAGTTGGACAAAAGCTATAGGGTACAGTGTAGTCAGCATGGCTCCAAATACTCCCAGCTTGTCCAGCTGCAGTCTGTGCTACACATGTTGAGGTTATAGTAATGTGACTCAAAATTAGATGCGTGCATTTGTATTCTTATACAGAAATTAAACATTGAAATTCTCACTTTGATTTATTTCACTGTACGTTCTTTGTAAACATTTTCTCAATATGTATGTTTAAATTTGTCTATAATAACTAATAATCGAATAATTAGCATTTTCCATAATCAGGCAGCAGATGGCTGGTTGTTAGAGAACTGGGCTTGTGATTGGAAGGTTGCAGAATCAATTCTGAGAACCCCTTATTGCTCCTGGGGCGCCATGGCTAGAGCTGCCTACTGCGGCATACATGTGTTCTCAATGCTGCACCCTAGTGTGTGTTGACAAGTGTCTTTAAATGTGTATTTCACGGCACGGGTTGGGTTAAATGGAGAGGATTAATTCGTAGGTATGTAAAAGCACAACGGTGTTCCAAATTTATGTTCTTTACTCGAGTAAATAAGTAAATTAAAATAGTTTAGTTTGTTATAAGCTGCTATAAAACACTCCATAAAAGTTTAATTTATATATTCACTTTGATCTGGCTTGCTTTCTTTAAATAAAGATTTTAAGCTGCTTCTGCAGCAATTTCCTGTTTGGTTTTTACAACTTGGGTAGTTCTTCCTATCTGTGGCATGCAGCGTATTGCCACATAGTAGAAATAGTTCACCATGATAGTGTTCATATGAACATGGCCTGCTCTTGCAAGTTATCGGTTTTGAGTTGTCGCTGGTAAGACTACATTTAAGTATTTACCATATATATATATATTTAATAATAATAATAATAATACATTTTATTTATAAGCGCCTTTCAAGACACCCAAGGACACTTTACAGATAAACATAAAACACAAAGTACCGGAGAGCAGCGGCAGCCAGACGCGCACAGCGTTCACTCATTTTTGTAATAGATAAATACATTGCGACTTTATGTTTTTTCAGACTTTGTGGGGAAACAAAGTCTGTTAGGAGAAGTTGCTAAACATTTTTCAAACAGAGAATGTTCAGTGAGATGTACAAAAGAGGAAGAGTGTAGTTTTACAATGTAATATGTTCCTTTTAAGCTGGTTCTCAAAAACAACCTGTACAAACAATTCATATAGTGTGTTAATCCTCTGCTTGTCTTGATGTATGTGTAAAAACACTGATGTGCTTTCCCGGCTGTTTTTTGGTAGCTTATTGCCAGTTGTGTCCAGAACGTGTCATGTTTCAGGTTATAGAGCTGATTTTTAAAAAATGATTCCTGCCAATGAGATTGCTGTTAGTACCATTGCATATGCTGATTAACTAAGGTTTCATTTTAGGGGCTCTGAGCAGGCCACTGATGTTCTTTGCACTAAACTTGGTCTTTGTTAACCTTAATTTGTGTGCAGGGGCACCAAAATTGGAAGCTGATCATTTATTTTCCAAATGCAATATATATATATATTAGCCAGTATCTAAATCTGGGTTCAGCCTTTGATCAGATTAATCCAATGGTGGATTTATGCTGGATTTATAATTCATACAGATGTTGTTGATGCTTTTCATTCATATATACAGATGAAGCATAACATTATGACCATGAGCATGAACATTCTGATATTCTGTTGGGAGCCCCTTTTGCTGCAAAAAGAATGCTGCAACTGTGATGCACTGGACATTTTCTATCAGAAACAGCCTTAACTTCTCTGACCTATTCTGCTGGGTCAGATCATACACAGGAAGACCAATCCAGTGAGGAGCGTAGACCTGCAATTTTGGAAATGCTCTGAACCATTCGTCTAGACATAACAATTTGGCTCTTGTCAAACTCGTGCAAATCCTTTTGCAAAACCCATTTATCCTGCTTCCAGTATAACATCTGAGAATAAACTGTTCACTTGCTGTCTAATATAACCACTAACAGTTTAGGACTGGACAGTGTACGTGAGGGCAGAAGATATAAAGCAGTATTAGCCACTTATTTATGCAGTCAAGTAATGCATTACAGCTCTGTACCTCACTAAATGTTGCACGTTGTTTGGAAAATATAAAGATCTTTCATATTGATGCATCTTATCAAACAAAATACTTCTACACAAAATAAATATTTTATTACCTATGGGACATGGTTGTTAAAACTTGCTTACGCTGTTTTATGCAGCATTGACTGAACCGAAACATTACTAACTATCTCTTCGCCCCCAAAGCATTTGCATCGCCTGATGTGCATTTCCAAAATTTTCTATGGTAGGAAATGATAAAGACCGCAAGTATAGGCTGAACGATAGCCATCAGTACAATGTAAATGAAGCAGTCACTCTGTGCATATAGTGGTGCATTGGTGTTTACTATGTTTTGTTTTTTTTACGTTCCATTATTAAAATTCCTTTATTGTTTTATATTGATCATCTAAAATCTACAACAACCTGTCTAGCTTGTTGCTAAAACTGGAGGGTAAACACAAAAGCAACAAAACACCCCCTAGTATTGTGACGGGGTTGAATTCCTAATGTTTCTTATATGGTCTGTAGGTCATTGGTGTCTTTTGTGATTTAATAATTCTTTGCAGACTCGTTAATCTACAAATAATGCAGTTTGTACCTAATCTCTCTCTCTATCTATTCGTTTATCGTCCGTTTTCCCAGTTTCCGGGGTAGGATGTTAATGTTGGAGCAGAGTTTTCCATCCGGATGCCCTTCCGGACGACAACCACCAGTAAGTGGTGGGATCTTGTGAGACTACTGGACAATTTCACATTTCCGATCAACCTAGTGCATGTTTTTGGACTGTGGGAGGAAACCTGGAGTACCCGGAGGAAACCCACGCTGACACGGGGAGAACATGCAAACTCTGTACAGAATGTCCCCAGGATCGAACCCGGGACTTCTTGCTGTGAGGCGACAGTGCTATAACCACTCAACCACCGTGCTGCCCAGTCGGATACGACTGAGTGGGTAAAACCAACCAACTAATAACCTTTTTTTAGTCATAGTTTCAATAACCATCTTTAGCAATGTTCTTGGAATCCAAAAAAAAATGGAATTTCTTCTTTATTGAATGGCATGGAATTCACAAAGCAAGATGTATAAAGTCCTGGCTTAAAGAAACATCACAGTGGTGTGTGTAAAGCGCTGACTTCAGCCTTATTCAACAGCTGTGAAATGATCTGGAACATCTGGTGGTTTTCCTGACCAACAGTGTTCAGGTGTATAAATACTCTTTTGACTGAATGGGCACAAATTCCCACAGATACAATGAAGTGTGTAGGGCTGCTGGTGTCTTTAAAAAGCTCTCACCGAGGTCACTGTGTTTAATATCGTTTGTTATTGGAATGAGACGGAATGTTTTTTCTGTCATAGTTTTCTGAACTTGATGCTTGTCAGCAGCACCGTTTGAATAACGTTACCAGAAAAGAACTGGTTGGTAGTGTAATGCTAGCATGTGTTTATTCTGGCTGTTTGACTAGCTTGTAGGAAGGAACCGACAGCACTCGCTGTCAACAAGGTTTGCAAAACAATTTGCTTGCTTTTTGGGTTGGAAGCATAATTCAAGTTTTGTATGAATGGCTAAACTTTTCCTGTTGGAGCGGTTACAGATGCTTCTTTTCATTCTGTGGTGGCTCAGGAATTACAGACTGTTGCATACGGAGCCATTTGCTTTTAACATGGATTTTGTATTTGTTTGCTTTATTGGTACGGCTATGGTTCGACCATTCCAGCTGTGTGTGCGTCTGCAAGACTGATGTGGTTTTGTGTGTGTGAGGGAGAAAGAGAGAGAGACTTCAGTGGCCTGTAAATGCACCGAGTATCGAGATGTGTGAAGCCGCTGATCCGTTTCCTTTCGTGTCATATTTATGAGGTCATTTTCTTTAACATCTGTCAGCGATTAGGTTCTTTAGAGGTTAATTGAGTCGAGCTGACGTTTTTGGCTTTGCTTTCCTGGTAAGATTGCATGTTGCTGCTAAATCTGGAGAGGCAGCATTGTGCCAGGTGGAGACTAAAATCCTCCGTTTTGTTTACACGGGACCTTTAATACTGAGGTTTTGTCAAACCGCCGCTCAAGTGGAGACGAATGAAAAGGCACTAGTAAGGTAGAAGGAACTGTATAAGCAGCTTTTATCTGTGTGTGTGTGTGCTTGTGTGTGTGTGTGTGTGTGTGTGTGTGTGTGAGAGAGAGAGAGAGAGAGTGTGTGTGTGTGAGAGAGTGTGATGGTAAAAGAGAAGTGGGGGTGGCGTGAAGTCTTGTGCCGAGTTGTTTTTGGCTTGATCCCTCCTGCCTGAGAAAAACTTTGTTCCCATACCTCGGCCTGTCCTGCAACTTGCACTTGTTTTTTGCCAAAAAAGTAAACAAGTTACAAAATATTAACTTCAATTAGGAAGAACATGACAAGACCTGAAGGTCAATCATGTCCTCAAGGCTTAGTAATAAAAGAACAAATACATATTAAACATTTTGAGATGCTAAACTATAAACGTTACTTCAGATAATGTTTAAAACGAACAGTGCAAAGATCGACAGTCGAACGTCGACATTAACAGCGATTTTATATTAAAGCAGTTTTAATTGATCTCTAAACTGTGTTACTGTTTGTCTGCACCTTTTACATGATGAAAGAACTTGGTCGAATATAAATGATAATTTGGAGAGAAAACTACGAGAATATGACGAGCTTTTAGCTTTTAGTTGCTTGTTTAGTTCAGCTTTAGAAAGAATTCATTAGTAGAAGGTAAACACAAGCAAATAAGAGCATAAAATTTCTTATATAGACAAAAACTGGTCGATATTTTGGTGCACAATAGAACCACGAACAAATGTTCTGTATTTCATTTAAGACAAAACTTTTCCCATGAACGTCTGCGCTGTTGATGTAAGTGCAGGTTTCTCTTCCTTTACTCCTGCTACTCCTGCTGAACAGCTATAGTTCTCGTTAGTTTTTGGTCTCAGTCCTTTCTTTTACATAATGAAATAAAGATGGAAGGAAATGCTGTTTATACCGGCAGAAACGCTACACAAATGGTTACACTGCAGGTCATACAAAGGTTTTTGTCAAGAAACGTGTTGAGCAACTGTTGATGTCTGAGTCACGGATTTCTGGCAGCTTTTGTGTGCAAAGAAGGTGATCGTAAATGTAATCATGATTAAAAACAGTTCAGTGATGCAAACATTTTTTGGGTGAAAGACCTACTAGGACGTTCCACCCTCCTAACTAATGATTTTAGATTTGTACAAGTCATTGTACAAGTACTACAAGACTCAGCGTCAGATTCACTATAGGCTATACGAACATAAGAACATACGTTTTATTTTAGTGTAACTATTGTTGCTCAGGATGAGTACTAAATGTTGATGTCATTGCTTGCCCAGGACATATTTCTAAGTAAGTATCAGTTTATCTGTGTGTGTGTGTGTGTGTGTGTGGGGGGGGTGCATTGGGGGTTGGGAGAATGTTTGAGTGGGTGTGTTTATTATGCTCCTGTTCCACTTAAATTACAATCACAGTAGCCATCGTAGACGCACTCCTCCCTCCACACCCTGTCAAGGGTAAGTGCATAATGTAAACACCTGCTGGAAAACCAGACCGAACTGGAGTAAAATCATTAACTGGTTAGAATACTCACGTGTATCATTTAAGTCACGACGCGGCTTGTTTTTTTTCTTTAAGGAAGTGATTATGGTCACACACACACGGCTATTGTTCGTTGTTCACATTGACCTTTGTTATGCCAAAAGCAAAAACCTAGAACGGTTCAGAACTTCCCTGATGCCCAACAGTGTTTAAAAAAAAAAAACACACCCATGAACCCCCCAGAGCCGTGAAGACTGAAGCTTGATTTTTATCTTTGCTAATCAGGTTCTGTGTAAATCTACGTGAGCTCGAAAAAGTCCATTACACTATTACTCAAAATTAAAAACCTGGCAGGATTCCCAGTTAAACTGGTAATATTTTTACAATATTTTAGGTGGATACAAACAGGCCGGTCTTTAATCAAACTTGCCTTAAAGTGTCTTAAAGTAATTATCTAAAGCCGCCAGTGTGATGTGTGAGATTAAAAGTGTGGATGTTTTTCATGCTGTGGGAATCCGATCCTGTAATGCTTCACTTTTCTCAGACATTTATGGCTGCTGGGTGGATGAAATAACAAAAGCCTGAAGTTTACCTGAAGCTATTTGAGTGGTGCTGTTTTTCTAATGTTTAGCTCACGCCGAATTCCTTCTGATGTATTTCAGTCGTATAGATCACATATCACAGCTAAAGCACATTCAAGGTAGTTAATCATCTAACTCGACTTTAGGTCAAATTTAGATCAACAGTATTATGGAGGGGTTGAATAATTGTGACATGGACGTATGTACTAAATTTCCTGCTACTGTAAAATGCTTTAGAATTTATTTTCTTTGTTCATTTTTTGCTATCCTGGGTGTCTGGGAGGAGGGAAATGAAACAATTTTTATTGGTTTATTATTTAAGCTCTGGCTGAATGACTTGGAGGTTGTAATGCACTGACTGGACGGCCATTTGGATGGAATATTTTACGTGCTCTTCCTGTCCTTTTCAGACAGGAATTTCCCACTGGAATGTTATTATCTACTGGCTCACATCTACTTAACTCTTTAAGGTCTGGATTTTGGGTCATGAAGTCACTAAGCACAGATTTCCTCCTATCATTAGACATAATTCATCATCTCTGTGGTAAGAATTGACAATATTGTTGATCATCGTGTGTCCAAAAACAAGTAAACAATGAATTTGTACCTCACTTTTATATGATAGGATTTGTTTCCAGCACATTTCAAGCAATATAATACCAGTACTTACTAACTACCAACCTACCCATCTACCCAACCACCCACCTACCTACCCAACCTTCCACCCACCTACCAACCGACCCACTTACATACCCAAGCTTCCACCTACCTACCTACCCAACCAACCTACCCGCCTACCTACCAAACCTTCTACCCACCTACCTACCCAAATTTCTACCCACCTACCTACCCAACCTTCTAGCCACCTACCTACCCAACCTTCCACCCACCTACCTACCTACCCAACCTTCTACCTACCTACCTACCTACCCAACCTTCTACCTACCTACCTACCCAACCTTTCACCTACCTACCTACCTACCTACCTACCTACCTACCCAACCTTCTACCCACCTACCTACCCAACCTTCTACCCACCCACCTACCTACCTACCTACCCAACCTTCTACCAACCTACCTACCTACCCAACCTTCTACCCACCTACCTACCCAACCTTCCACCCACCTACCTACCTACCTACCCAACCTTCTACCCACCTACCTACCAACCTACCTACCTACCCAACCTTCTACCCACCTACCTACCCAACCTTCCACCCACCTACCTACCTACCCAACCTTTTACCCACCTACCTACCCAACCTTCTACCCACCTACCTACCTACCTACCTACCCAACCTTCCACCCACCCACCTACCTACCCAACCTTCTACCCACCTACCTACCCAACCTTCCACCCACCTACCTACCTACCAACCTTCTACCCACCTACCTACCCAACCTTCTACCCACCTACCTACCCAACCTTCTACCTTCCTACCTACCTACCCAACCTTTCACCCACCTACCTACTCACCCACCTACCTACCTACCTACCAACCAACCAACCAAAAGATTTGATCCATGCGATCGTACATGACTAAATCAAATTATGCTGCAACAGTACAGAAGAACTGAATATTTTTTTTTTTAAAAACTTATCAAATTGTTTATTCTGAATTTATATACAGTTAATCCCAAATGTATTAGAGGTTTTAGGGGTTGTCTAAAAAGTGTGCTTGTTTAATACCATTTACAACATGTTCTCTATGGTGTACATTTTTATAATGTTATATTATCTATGGTGTCAGTTTTATAAACATGAAATTAAAAGCTAATTATTAGCTGATATTTGCTGTGCTGAATTAAATCCTGAATAAAGGACACGTTCACATTTAATATGTTGCTCTGGCAAGAATGATTTAGATTAAAATAACTAAGATCAACAGTTGTGTTCAAATCGGTCAGCAAATTGTGTCTGTGGTTATAATAAACCAGTCCTGTTATTTCAAGTTTGAAATTGGCAATTTTCCTCAGAAGGTTCCTGTTATGAACCGATTCTATTCTAGTCCCTTTTGTTCTGTAGCTGAAAGAATAACAAATCCATTATTAAATCACACACACATGACTTTGAAAATCTTTTTTTAATAGATGAAACAGAAATGTTATTCTGTTGTTTATGTAAGTCCGTTAAGGTTTTTTTCTATTCAGTGTATTTTGTACTTTCTTTCTTGTACCTTTTTGGTAATCTGGGTATTCATTGTAAAACTATTTTTACATATTTATATAACAAGCTTTATTTTAGCTCATGTTTAAGTTATAATCTTATTAATTAGCATTTTTATTCTTAATAAAGTATCAAATTCAAATCAAATTCAATGTTATTTGACATTACACATATACTGATGTACAGTACAACGAAATGTTTCTCTTCGCATATCCCAACTTTTCTGGAAGTTGTAGGTCAGAGCGCAGGGTCAGCCAACGTACGGCACCCCTGGAGCAGACCGGGAAGTTGTATCTTGCTCAAGGACCCAACAGTGGATGTGTAGCAGAGCCTGGATTTGAACCCCCAACCTTTGGGTTCACAGCCCAACGCTCTACCCACTAGGCTACACTGTCCCTTATCACCATGTGGTAGGGCACCATGTGTCTTTTGGCAGATCGTTTCTCATTGCTAATATTTTGCAGTTGAGTTTTGTTTTTCTGATGAAGTGAATTTGGAAAAATCTTTTCATCTGTGTGAGCTTGATTGATCTATTGGACTTGATCTGTCTCACTTCGACTTCAGTCGTGGTCTTCACACTACTAGAGTCATCAGTGATTGGGGGGGGGGTCTTGACTGTCTACCATCAAGAGGAATCTCAAGGGGGTCAGTTTGATTTTCCAAAACACTGCAACAAACGAGAAGCGACAACCAGATTCCAAATGCAGGTCAGAAGTTGTATCGTGTGAACTGGGCATCACGTAATTAATTCATTTATTAATTGCATTTAGTAAAGTCTTATTTATTAAGTCTTATGTTCATCTCGGCTGGACTAAATTTATACAGGCTATTTTCTTCTACTTGGATGCCCCCACCACCAATAGCATGACGTCTGATAATGATTAGAATATAGAAAAACTCATTTTTAGAACTGTTTTAATTTAAAATCCATCCATATATGATAAATATCTATCATTAAAATGAATACAAATCTGAAATGCAATTATGTTGCGAATGCTACGACTATTTTAGTATCAATCTCTGTAATGTAGACTCGTGTCCTGGATTGCTTGATGGCTTTGGGAGACCACTAAATCAAAGTTTATTATACTCTGTTGAATTGAACGAGTAGGGCAGAGTAGCCCAATTTAATTTAGCGGCGGTTGTTTTATTGTACGCTTCTCCTGGGGTCCGCTAAGGCACGTGATGGGCAATTAAATCGACTTAATAAAAGCTGCTGTTTTTTTAAACTATTAAGCCTTGTTCTTTAGCAGCACTGGATCGGAGAGATTTAGATGAATGTGATATTAGTGAAGCTTCATTAGAGGAACTGTGCTTTTATTACACATTTAGTGCGACTCCCTCCAGACGACTGTAAACAGCTGAAGACCGGCTGGTTTGTTGCAGCTATAGACTACTGCAGAAACTCCCCTACCCCTGCTGGGCAAAAGTTTCCATGGAAACATGTTTTTATAGATTTTTGTGTGTCAGAGAGCGCATTAGAACCAGTCTACAAAGAGAAATATAATGAAGAACTAACTAGTCTATTGAAAAGGGCTTGGCTCTCTTCAGTAAGCCTTCACGTGACTCATCTTTTAACCAGATACGTGTCGAGTCCAATTACTCCCCCCCCACCTTCTCTCGTTTCTGTTGTGAATAGTGTTATATAAGGTCATGAGAGGGCCCAATGAGGTGGGCGAGACCTGTAATTAGGAATTCATTTGTATTTACCCCCTGGTGTGGACCGGTTCTTCTGTTTTCTTTTCTGGCTGAATGGCCTACATGAATTTGCATTTGAGTTTTAGACGCATAACTGATGCTTTTTTTTTACTTGCACTTGTTACTAGATGTAGTGTAAACACTTTTTAGGATCAGATTGCTCAGGGCCTTAACCGGACCTGCTGCGTATGTATGTGTGTGTGTACTTTTCTTTTTCATCGTGGTGACACAGTCTGTAAGTGCGTAGTATTAACGGCTCACTGTAAGAAGGGTCCGTGCTGTGTGGTTTATATGTTCTTTTCATATCTGTGGGTTTCTTTTCACGTTTCAGCCAGGTTGACTGGTGCAGTCAAGTAGTCCTATAAGTATCTACAGCAGGGGTCACCAACCTTTTAGAAAATGAGAGCTACTCATGAGAGATCAGGGGTCAAAAACGTGGTCGCCCGAAAGGACCGCATGAGTCGCGGGCCTGTTCTAAAAATAGCTCATTTGAGTGACACTTACCAGTGAGCTGCATTAATTTTTTAAGTCACTATTCTTTTTTTAAATCACACTTGCATTGGTGTAAATGAGAAAATTACAATATAAAATTAATAATAAATTATTAATAGTAACA
>JAOTRQ010088757.1:0-10947 GCA_028565875.1 Hoplisoma paleatum
ACAAAAAATGCATTCAAAGAATTTCATGATTGCACTATTTCAAATTATTCTAATTCGTTGACCAGCACCTGTAGATTGTCATTTTCTATTTTACACTAATGCAAGTGTGATTTTAAAAAGAACAGCGACAAAAAATTAATGCAGCTTGCTGGTAAATGTCACTATAATGAGCTATTTTTAGAACAGGCCCGCGAGCGACTCATGAGGTCCTTGCGGGCGACCTGGTGCCCACAGGCACCACGTTGGTGACCCCTGGTGTAGACTAACCATATTTTATATCGTTGATCGTGAATGTTGATGTAGCCCGAATGTTTTTCATACATTATTGATTATAAAAAAGCTAAATCTTTATATTATTTGTCCCTAATTGAGAAAAATAAAGATTTTTTTTGAGACAGTGTCCAAATTAACTTAAAATGTCAATGAAACTAAAGCAAATAAACCACCCAATTGTACCAGTGATGATTTTTTACAATTATTTAATGATAAGATAGAAAAAATACGCTTTGAGTCTTTAACTTTCTAATGCTAAGTATGGACTTACATTGGTGAGAATAGTAAAGATAATAGTAACAAGTTAATCCAACCAAATTTCTTTAATCTAATATCCCAAAATGAACTAACTGCATTGATTAAATCATCAAACTCGATCCTGTACCAACTCGTCTATTTAAAGATGTACTACCAGCTATTGTAGCACCCCTGCTTACATCAATTAACGCATCCTTGGGTATGTACCTAAATTGTTTAAAAGTGCTGTTATTAAACCCTAACCTAATCTTAATCCACATGTTCTAGCTAACTATATGCCAATTTCAAACCTAATATTTGTCTCAAAAATATGAAAAAAGTTGTTTCCAAACAGTTCATTCATGAAAATTTTCAGTCTGGATTTTCACCAAACCATAGTACCAAAACTGTAAAAGTATGTTAATGTCCTCTGACAATGGATGTGTCTCTTTTCATTTTATTAGATCCCAGTGCAGCGTTTGATATGGTTGAGCATAATATTTTACTGGCAAGGTTTGAAAATACAGTGGGTGTTAAATGATGCACAATCTTTTGGTTCCACAGGGGTTGGTATTGGGACCACTATTATTTAAATGTATTAATAAATATGTCATATATTTTCACTGTTACACAGATTACACACAGCTGTATATTTTAGCCAAACCAAATGATTTTGACACAATCAGTAAGATAGAAGATTTTGTAAACAACATAAAAAACTGGATGTCATGTAATTTTCTTTTCACCTAATTCTGATAAAACAAAGGTTTTACTTGTTGGCTCTAAACATACAAAAGGCAACTTGTATAACCTGTTATTTTAAAATGCAGCAGCTCGAATGCTTACTCGAACTACAGTGGCTGCTAGTTAAATTTCGCATTAATTACAAAATACTTTCACTAACCTATAAAGCGCTACATGGTCTGGCTCCACAATATCTGAGTGCCCTGCTAAATCTGGTTCCTCTCAAGGTTTCTTCTTGGCATTCTGATGGAAACCGGTTTACACGCTGGGGCTAAGAAACATTTAAAAAAGGCTGGTTTGAACAATGGTGATTTGCACCAAGACCTCTTTCAGTAAACGTTGGATTTAGCCAGACTCCAGACTAATATCTACTGTTTAAGGGAAATAGAGATGATAAATGATTATAGAATCCTGTGGGTTGTATGGTTATGGCTGACTGGATGTATCTGAAATGTTATTTCAAAGCTATGTGATGTTATTTAGCCACTTTTTGTTAGGAATCGATGGATGGTATTGCAGGAACTCTTTTAAAAGTGCCACACACACACGCACACCAGCAGGAAGACTTGAACATGATTTACTTCAAAACAGGCTTTAATAACAGGAACAGAACAGACGGTGCAGAACAAAACACAAACTAAGACAACAGAAACAGAGGCAATGGTCTGGCCCCAACCTTTGGGGAACACAGGCTTAAATACGCAACACAATTAGTTCTAGGTAATAGTCTTCTGGTGCGCTTCGCAAAGACGCAAAGACTAAAGGGGGCATGACCGGAGGTAGAGCAGTTTGTGTGTGGGGAACAGTGTTCCACCACCACCCCTAAAATTTCTCCCCCTCCGTCGAAGGGACTGGACAGGACTAGATTCAGACGGGACTGGACTCAATGGACCCAGATTTAAAAACCGGATCGAGAGCGGAACGGGCTTGAGACTGCTGTGATCCGAACCAGAAATCCTTGGGAACAGCAAAACTATTGGGCACTTGCTTTGGGGAGGGTTGCCATAAGCGCCAGCATTGGAGAACAGGGCGGTTGTCAACATTGGGCTACAGGCAGGCAAACGTAGGCTGCAGGTTACAGGTGAGCGGACGTCGTTCCTCGTTGGCACACTGTTTCTCACACTTTTGAATTTGAAAGGAAATATATTTGTTAGTTTGCATCTGAAATCACTGATACAAAAATTAAATAGGTGGTACAATCTCAAATAAGTCTGTAAATCACCACCAATTTTGTTTTTATATCAGTGGTTGCAGATTAAAAAATCTAAATCAAAAAACAAATGAAGAACATGTAATGTATTACATCAATACTAATATAGGAAATTGTATTAATCATATTAATATTGATCATTTGTAGTACTTTTATTACTGGTTGTAATTACATTTTAATGAACTATGTTACTTTAATGAAGTAGTGAACTTTCCACGAATTGGTCTTTTGTATTTTCTTGTAGTGTTAAAAGCAGGTCTGGACTGGGACAAAAAATCGGCCCTGGCATTTTTGGTTTAGTCCGGCCCCTCATAATTAGTGGAGCACAACTTGTAACACGGCTCGACAGAGCTGCTGTCTGGTGCCGGGTTGCGACAGGGGAGATGTTACAGAACGCCGCGGCAAGGGTCAGTAAGTAGGACATGACATAATTAACAATAACATCCATCAGCTGTACGTCACTTACTTAAGGCAGGAGTTCCTCAACGCCCGACGGAGCAGCGCCACTTTTTGACTAGGTCTCGTACTTAATTCGCGATTAGACTTAGCAAAGGCACATACCTCGTGTGGCCCATTTTTCTCTCCCTCCCTAGGTTCGGGTGTGCGGGCTCGGTCCGCTTCGGTCCGTCCAGGACTTTGTTTTTGAGTTTCCGTGTGTTCGGGTCGTGGACAGAAGGCGGGACTTCGCTCGGGAACCAGCGCGGTGATTCGCGGTACGTGTGTGTGTCTCTGTGTGTGTGTGTGTGCGCACGTGCGCGCGAGTATCGGAGTGCTCTCCTACTCTCCCTCCAGACTCTGCGTTTCCTCCTGAGAAAGGCGCTGCAGGGCAGTGTGCGCGCAGCGGTCTACACCGGTGTGGGAGAAAGTGGATGCGGTTGCGTTCTGGAGGTTATAGTTTTTCTGTTACCTTACTATTATTATTTCTTCCGATTATAGTTTGGACTCACGCTTAACCTGTGTTCTTTCTATTGTTTTTTTCTCCCTCTAGATTTGCTGCTGTGAAGTGGCGCACCCGTAGCACGTCCGTTATTGGTGTGATAGACCCAGGTTTGAAGCTCGCTTCCGGGTGAACAATACAATATTTTTGTTTTTTCTTGTCTTTTAATAAGAGCGTGAGTAATAAAAGAGATTCGCTCTGCATTTGGGTCCCAAGTTTGTGATTTAGTTTTGGATTTTATTTTTAGCTTTTCCCATTTAACACAAACGTAACACAACTCACTTGTAATTTATGTATGTGAGGTAACAGAGAAGTGCGACATGGAAAAAACCTAAATTAATTACAAAATTACTGGTTGAAGTCATTGGATTTAATCTTAGCATTATTATCACAATCACAAATAATATTCTTACCATGACAATATCCAACAGACTAAATACCAAATATCTCTTTAATCATGGCAACTTAAAAAAATTGCCATTACAATCAACATCAAAATATTAAATTAATAAGAAGTTTAGTGCCAATTGTTAACTGCACGATTTTGCCAGGTTTTGGGAAGTATGGAAATACCAATTAATATTGATACTAATAAATCGCTACTTCTCATCATGTAATACAACTAACGTTACATTCCATCACCTCAAAGTCCGAGTGTTATCCTAACGTTATTACCTGCCTATGTACTTACCCGCTCAGTCTTCCATACTTCTTGTAAGGCAGTCGGCCCGACCTGTCTCGGTAGAGGCCGCAGGGGGTCTGGTCCTGTTACGTCACACGTTTAGCGTGGAATTGGCATCAGCTGTCTGATGGGATTTAAGGCGTTCGTCCGGTGGCGCGCCCCGCGGCAGCGTTCTATTGCATCATGTAATATCAGCGCGTGTTTTGTTTTACCACTAATTCAGGTTATCAGCCTTACTCATCGCCTTCCACTTTCTGCAGATTTATTTCCGTGTACGAGCGAGTTAGCGGACACCGGTACTCCTGGGACTGATCAGCTGGTCGAGGGAGATCACCTATCAGAAGGTAGGAGGTATTAGATGTTTTTTTTAATCAGGGACAGAGCGAAAGTTAGTGTGGTCTTCAGCCCTCGCGTTGTGTTTTCTTTTCTTTGACAGCCCGCATAGGCGTTTTCGTAACGGGTATTTTGTTTGATCCGCCCCCCGCACGTTCGATAGCTTCCCACACCGTTCGGTAGCTCATTGTGTTTTAGTTTACCCGGTTCGGTTTCCTTCCAAGTGGGTGGAGCGATCAGGGGTCTGGTCATTTGTGATCAGGCTTCCTGTTCTCTTTATTCCGTATTCTGTTTTGTTTTTATGTTCAGACCGCCGGTCTAGTGGCACGTCACATAGACGGCAGGCTGCCCATCCTCGGACCTGGGTTCGAATCCGAGACCGGTCGGGGCTGTAGATCATGGTTACCGGTGCATGAATAACGACCGGTCATTCCGTTGATTCTTTGACCGTAGAGAACAAAATAAAAGCCTAATATTAATCCACATCTTGGGATCCTGTGTTTTTTTATTTTTGTTTTTGTTTTTTTGTTCTTTAGTTCTAGATCGTAACATTATGCTGCCGCCTTAAGATGGATCCCGTGGAGACTCCACCTTATCTAGAGGCTTTGCGTCTGCTGGGCGAGACAAATGGTTGCCATGATAGAGCGATATCGGAGCTTTATGAGCGCATGGCGGCTCTATCGCCCTCTTCACAGGTTGCTGGACCTGCTGCACTTCCACCAGCCACAGACTCACCAGTCTCAACCCCAGAGCGGTTTAATGGCAATGCCAGACGATGTCGGGGTTTCTTGTTGCAGGTAGGGTTTTTTTTTAACAACAGCCATCCCGGTTTCCGATGGTGCGCTCCATGGTAGCCTATATGATTTCTTTATTAACCGTCCGAGCCCTAGAGTGGGCCATGCCCATCTGGCTACAAAGGACGGACGATTGTTCTAGCCAGGAGCGCTTCGAGAAGTTTTTAAGCGATACCTTCTACCAACTCCCAGAGGGCAGAGATGCTGGGTATCGTATTCTTGATTTGGTACAGGGGCCCCGCTCAGTTACTGATTACACGATCGACTTTCGGACGCTGGTGGCAGACTGTAGTTGGGGCGTGGATGCGCTAGTGGACCTATACCACTGGGGTTTGAGCGAGCGCATCAAAGATGAGTTAGCCACGCGAGATCTTCCCAGCTCTCTCTCCATATCCTACGACCTATCCATCCATATAGACACGTGACTCTGTCTTCGCTTAAGAGAGCAAGCCCTGCTGGCTCCTGGGGGTCGGCCATGGGTTGCCACCGAACGGGAAGGGGGTTCCCCAGTGTCAGATCCCGAACCCATGCAGTTAGAGGGGCCTTAAAACCTTCTTGTAAAACACGGCACGTTAAACTGGTAGCTCGCCCCCTAAGGGGGAGAAGGGGTGCGAGCGCAACAAGCCTCCTCAACCGAAGGCTGTTCTTCTGTGCTACTCTCAGCTGGGAAAATATATTTAATTTTAAGGTGTGTGTGGACTCTGGAGCGGTGGATAATTTTATTGATTCCGAACTAGTGTCGCGGTTAGGGATACCGGTCAACGCACTAGCGACCCCTATCCGGGTATTCACGGTCGATGGACGGACGGTCTTGGGGGGTCCTGTCACCCGAGGAACACAGCCTCTTACATTGACAGTTGGAGAGCACATCGACCAAACAACTTTCTTAGTTACCCAACTTCCCCAGCTACAAATAGTTCTGAGTTACTCTTGGTTGCAGACACACAATCCCCAGGTAGATTGGTCGATGGGGTCAGTGTATTCATGGGGCACTAGGTGCTGTGATGCCTGTCTGTTACCCAATCCCTTAGCCTCCTCCAGGGGGATGGAGGAGGGGGAACGTTCAGCAGATGAAGCTAAAACCTATCATTCTGCCTGAACAAGTCCTGGCGCCGATCACATGGGACATATAAGGGTGGTTCAGGATGCCCAGGTAGGCGAACCTGACCCGGGAGGTGGTCCCCAGGGGCGGTTATATGCCGTCAGCCGTGCGTGAACAAGTTTTTCAGTGGACCCACGCTTCGCCTTTTGCAGCTCACCCCAGGGTCACCCGGACTCTGTCCTTGCTCTGTCGTCGATTTTGGTGGCCGAGAGTGGAGGCAGAGGTCCGGACTTTGGTGGCAGCTTGTCAGGTCTGCGCGACCAAGAAGTCACCTCGGGAACGCCCTAGAGGCTTCTTCACCCGTTACCCGTTCCTTCCTGACCATGGTCACATATTGCACTGGACTTTGTGTCGGGGTTGCCTAGGTCCCGGGGCAACACAATGGTCCATGTGATCATTGACCGTTTCAGTAAATCCTGCCAGTTTGTTCCCATGTCCAAATTATCGTCAGCTACCGAGACAGCACGTACCGTCTTGGAGCATGTAGTGAGAGCACATGGCATACCTGTGGATGTAGTGTCTAATCAGGGTCCACAATTCATTAGCCAATATTGGCAGGCGTTCTGTAGACTCCTGGGTACTACGGTCAGCATGACATCAGGCCACCACCCAGAATCCAACGGCCAATCAGAACGCCTGATTCAAGATCTCAGCCAAATGCTGAGATGTCTGACTGCTGGCAATCCATCCTCATGGGCCGACAAGTTGTTTTAAGCGGAATTTGCGCATAACACTCTGCACAATTCGGCACTTAGGATGTCGCTGTTCGAGGCTCAGTATGGTTTTCAGCCACCCTATTCCCCGACCAAGAGGCTGAAGTGGCCATACCGTCTGCGCGAGAACACATTCGTCGGTGTCGATCTGCCTGGCAAAAGGCTCGAACAGCGCTCTTGGCGTCCCAACGCGCACAGCCAATCGCAATAGACAGCCAGCAACTACCTTTTGCTCCGGCCAATGGGTACTACTCTCCACAAGGGACCTACCTATCAGAGGCTCATCGAGCAAGCTAGCGCCCAGATTCATCGGCCCGTTTCGGGTACTTCGACGGATCAACCCGGTTTTGTATAGGTTGGCTCTGCCCCCTACAATGCGGGTGCACCCAACATTTCATGTCTTTTGCCTCTGTCCATTTGCCTGCGGTAGACTGACACAACATCCCCCTCAACCTCCTGGTCCCCGTTTGATTCAAGGGGAACCAGCTTATACGCTTCGCCGGTTACTAGGGGAAAGGAAGGTACAAGGAAGTACCCAGTTCCTGGTTGACTGGGAGGGATATGGGCCTAAAGAGAGGTCGTGGGTCCCCTCTCGCCAGAATCTCGACCGCCAATTGATCCGAGGTTTTTGCAAGGACTGTGTGCGGGCCTTGGGACCTCTGGAGCTGTACCTAGAGGGGGGAGTAATGTTAGGTAGAGGTCGGGAAGGTTGGGCGTGGCCGCAGGGGGTCTAGTCGTGTTACGTCACGCGTTTAGTGTGGAATTGGCATCAGCTGTCTGACGGGATTTAAGGCGTTCGTCCGGTGGCGCGCCCCACGGCAGCGTTCTATTGCATCACGTAATCTCAGCGCGTGTTTTGTTTTCCCACACATTCAGGTTATCAGCCTTACTCACCACCTTCCACTTTCTGCGTATTTATTTCTGTGTACGAGCGAGTTAGCGGACACCGGTACTCCTGGGACTGATCAGCTGGTCAAGGGAGAACACCTATCGGAAGGTAGGATGTATTAGATGTTTTTCTTTTAATCAGGGACAGAGCGCAAGTTAGTGTGGTCTTCAGCCCTCGCTTTTCTTTGAGAGTCAGCCTGCTTCAGCGTTTTCGTAATGGGTATTTTGTTTGATCCGCCCCCTGCGCGTCCGATAGCTTCCCACACCGTTCGGGAGTTCATTGTGTTTTAGTTTACCTGGTTCGGTTTCCTTCATAGAGGGTAGAGCGATCAGGGGTCTGGTTATTTGTGATCAAAGCTTCCTGTTCTCTTTATTACGTATTCTGTTTTGTTTTTCAGTTCAGACCGCCAGTCTAGTGGCACGTCACATAAACGGCAGGCTGCCGATCCTCGGACCTGGGTTCGAATCCGAGACCAGTCGGGGCTGTTGATCATGGTTCACCGGTGCATGAATAACGACCGGTCATTCCGTTGATACTTTTACCGTAGAGAACAAAATAAAAGCCTAATATTAATCCGCATCTTGGGATCTTGTGTTTTTTATTATTATTTATTTTGTTCTTCAGTTCTAGATTGTAACACTTCTCTGTCACAAACCTGCATCTCTGGCTGCTGCTGGTTTCCCCTACAGAGAAATGTCTGTGATTTTTACACCGTTTGTAGCTTTTACAGCGGACTCGTAATTTCTCCGCGCTATCTTTCTCTCCTTTTAACATTCGCGCTGAACGTAGCGGGAGTTACAGCAAAGCACGCGAGAACGCAGAGAAAGACCCGCTTTCATCTTGTATCCTGATTGGTTCAGTCCACTATCTATATCAAAGATGGGCTAATGGGCAGCATCCTCTAAATTCTGAATCGGTCTCTTAGAGAAAAAAGACAACAACAAAAACCAAACAGCATCGGCCCTTGAGGACTGTCGGCCCACCGGGCAAATACCAGTCCAGCCCAGGTTAAAAGTACTAAAGTATAAATTATGTGACAGTAACTGCTACTTACTTTGGCAATGTTGTTACTCAATGTTGTTGTGCTGATAGGATGAGTTTTATTTATTGTGTGCCAAGAAAAGGATGAGAAGGACGACCCGGAATTATTGGTGTGTGGAAAGCCACATGTTTTGAAAATAAGTAAACTTCACAGCTAAACAAGGAGTTCACACCAGACAGTACATGCCTGGTGTATGCGTTAATAATTAATTGCTTGTCGAAGCAACATTTTGTTCATGATCTACATATAAGTGACATTACTAAAGTAGCAAAAGTGTGGGCAATTAAACGAAATTCACCAAAGGGAGGAAATTCCTTTTTGCATCAGTAGAAATAACTTTTTACCTCCTATTAAGTGTACAAACATGGAAAACTATAATGCGTTTGTTCAAGTTGACATAATATACCCTACTGCAGGTAAATTAAAATGAGATAATTGTGTAAATCAAAGCAACCTATAACATTATAGCCCTAGCTTACATTTTATGGGACAAATAAAAAAGACTTTATTGATTACCCTTACTTTAGCACAGATTTGGACATACTTTCCTGACTGGTATTGGTGGTGTGGAAATGCATTAACCAATTATTACCCATATGATTATAGGGGCATATGTGCACCAGGTAGGGTTAAACGAACATTTAAATTTGCTTAAGAAAACCAAATTTGTTAGACCTAAACATGATATAATTGACATGTTCCTGATAATCATCTATTCACAGGTAAAATGTTTTTTTCACAGGTTTTTTTTTAAATCCTATTTCATATGTTCGTGGTGAAACATTTGAACTTATGTTCATTATAGGTTACATATGTTTGTAAACTGTACAATCAAAGTTATATATTAATGGTCTTACATATGTAGTCAGTTAAAGAAGATATTTGTCATGATTGGACAACATTGTAGTATACACATTTCTTCAAATGTCTAGGAGGAAACACATGCTTTAACACAAATGAAACACGTAGATGCAATGTTATATAATAATGATTAGTCTGAATCTTAGCTTTCATGGTTTTCTAGATGGATTCCACTTTTGCTCTACAATTACTTGTATTCTTTTAGTACGCCATTTTTGTGTTGTCAATGTGTGATATCTATTTCTAAAGACAAAAACAAAGTACCAGATGGTTGATCAACTTATTAATGAAATAGAAAGTAACCTATGGTGTGAATTGGTTATGGTTGAAGTGTCACAAAGCAATCAATGTGTTCTTGAAAATTGTGATTAACTGTTTCTTTTTTAAGGTTGTACATAATTTGTTTAATGATAAATATAAGTTAATTAGGATTTAACAGAACATATTGACATGTTGAAAAGGATGCTTATTTTTCTGTTATCTGATAGACATAAGTGAGGAATTGTGGGGGAAATGTAATGTATTACATTAAGTTTGTCAACTAATATATAGAACTGTATTAGTCACATTATTATTGATCATTTGTAATTGTGAGGAATGTCATCCCTCTCACTCTGTGTGTGTGTGTGTGTGTGTGTGTGTGTGTGTACACTGTGCTCCACTGCCGCCCCTCCTCCTGGGCCTGGTTTCAGCTGATTAGGTCAGATATTTAAGCTCTCTGTTTTTTCACAGCAACTGCCATGGTCACACTTTCCTGTATGTCGCATGTCGTCACTTTGTTAGTATACCTAGTCAGCAATCTAGTAAGTAAACAATATTTTGAAGTTTGTTCTTGTTTTGCGTTTTTGTGTTTCTTTGTTGCAGCCTGTGTAGGCAGAATATCTAAGTTTTGTTTTTTGTAAACCCCTTGGTGCTCTTATCGTTTCTTTATATCTGCGCTTAATCCACACATCCAAGATGGCGCCGGTGAGATCGGCTGCCGTCACACCAGCTCTGTCCACACCTTGTTTATTTTGACTTATTTTATATATTTCTATTAGTTTTTTCTTCACTTTCTTTTCACCATGGCTCGTATCTGCTATGATAGAGCCACTCTTATTTCTATTAATTTACAAAACCCTCACCTTTCG
>JAOTRQ010088768.1:0-10944 GCA_028565875.1 Hoplisoma paleatum
TGTGTATCAAACTGGTAGCCCATCGCATTAGTTGGTAGCCAAAAAGTAGCTCTCAGTTTCAAAAAGGTTGGTGACCCCTGCAGTAGATTTTATAAGATTAATAGTTTAATGTGTATTAATATTATTTAGTATAAAGATTATATAACCACCAGGTCATGTTTGTGTGGAATCTAAATGCCCACATGTGTGTGTGTGTGTGTGTGTGTGTGTGTGTGTGTGTGTGTGTGTGTGTGTGTGTGTGCGTGTGTGTGTGTGAGTTTTACTGTGGGCGCTCCCACAATCCAAAAACATGCACGCTAAGGTAAACTGGAGATATAGCATTGTCCGTGAGATTATGTTCGATTAAAAAAACTTTTTTCATGATTAATTAATTACATCCCTAAGTAGCTTAATTTCTTACACACAAACTAACCAGGTTGTTTACATTGTTGTATACATATGTAGCCTCTATGTCTGACTGTGGAGGACCTGTGTGTGATTGGCTGTTGCTAGGATACTTGCCACATGCCCATAGTGTAAACAAAAGGGTTTAAAACTTGGAGAAAATGGCACAGCCACAAAATGAATCGGTGAGGTTATCTAATTTAAAATGTAATACTATGAATGTTAATGTTAAATTTGTTTAAAATGTAACTAAGTGTTTCTGTTGGGTGCAAAACGTTTTTTGGCTAATAGCTGTCTTGTTAGTAGTTAACGCGGCAAGTTTCTTTTTAGTTGTCACAACTGCTATACTGCTAATGGGTTCAGTGTCACTGACTATTGACAATAATTTAAGGTATCCACCATTTTGCTTAACATTTGACTGTGTCTTGTTTTATTTAAAACATGCTTTTGACAATTGCATCAGTAAATCGAACTAGCATCTGGCTAACATTTACGTTGTTTTGCATAGTTGCATACCCGACTAAAGTCGTCAGATCTAATCATGAGATAAAGAACGTTATAGTAAACAAAGTGAGTGTGACACCGAGCTTATAGAATTAGATTTCTAAAATTTGACCAATAGTGATGTTCGTGATTTTATTAACCTTATTCACTCTTTTTGCACTGGAAAATACCGGTAGTCTGCTTTGTAAACTCTGATTTCTAATGTCTTCTGTATCATTTTATGTGCATACACCAGTGATCATTTTGCTGTTATTCATCTTAGAATGATATAACTTCTTTTTTGTCATTATAAAATAGATACATCATCCAAACTTGCTACAGTTACGTTAGTTAAGTAAGTAATATTTAACTTGCAGCTTTAGCCGGGTAGCACTCGGTTCATGTCAGTCGCTTCCCCGGTTTATTTCACACATCTTAAGTAGCAGAATTTTTCTATAAATGTGTCATAAATCACTTGAACCGAGAGAATTGTCTGCTTTCATTAAGTATATTACACACAGTTAAGAAAATTGTGTTAAAAATATTTGTTTTTACATTGAATCTTCTTAAAAACTTTGATATGGTGGAACACTATCAGTATTAAAGATATTTAGATGAAAATTTTGGAAATTGTGCTTCAAGTTTAGTAGAATGATTATTGTAGAAGTCACCAAAATTACTTTAGCTGGATTTTCACAGGCAGGGTCACAAATGTATTAATTGTTTTTGTCACAGACTTATATCAGTATCTACTGTTCATCTATAACACACCGTATGTTCATGTGTATGTTCACACCGTTTGTACACATGCACAGTCCCACTTTGACCGCACGATGGCGACAGTGAGTCGTTTTTTGTGCCATGGCCAGTGACGCAGAAGTGCCTTTGGGCTAAGCGTTCCAGAACTGGGACAAAAACTGAAAAAAAAAATATATTTTTATTTAAAAAGTGCTGAACTAATAAAAACCGAAAGTAAGAAGTTTTTAACCGATAAAAACAAGACATCAAACATAACTTAGAACATACGTTTTACATGTAAATATATTAAATAAATTTCATAATCAAAGTTAAGAATTCAAAAGGATATCTAACATTTAAATTTTGGACTTTCAGTTTTATTTTATTTAGTAAAACCTCTGTGCATTTTACACACATATTTTCCCCTGCATTCAAAGCAGAGGAATAAATTCATGCAGTGAAACACAAATTTACACACACTTGGGGGCAGCAGTGAGTAATTTTGCCTGGCACAATGGGCAGCCCTAGCCATGGCACCCAGGTAGCAGACAGGTCGTTCAAGAGCACTTCAGTTGTGACCTGTTGACTCTCAAAATTGAACCAGCAACCTTCCGATCACAAACCCGGTTCTCTAACCGCTAGGCCACGGCTGCTTCAAAATGCCATATGCGTTACCTTTTTAATTTTAGTGAGTCAGCCTGAATGCTGATTATATTATTTGTATTTCAAAGGAACGCACGAAGCATTTTGACAAGTTGTTTCTGACTTTGATTGACATTATATTTTAATTTTGTCCAATTAAACACTCCTGCAAACAGCTACACTTCTAAAATACTAACTTAAATAAATGTAACATTTTCCTTGGTAAGGCGTGTATACCTCCACCTGGAAAATGGGACTGGGACAATGAAACTCAAAACCTGGAGTTTATTTGGTGAGTCATTAAGTAACATAGCCATTTACACTTTATTACATAGTCGATTACCAAATGTGTATCATAACTTAATATTAACTTAATATTCAATACATTTAATATTTATTCAACAGTGTTAATACATCTGTGAAGATCAAACCAAAAAGAGAAACATGTTCCATCCAGGATCATATTCGGAATCATCTGGAAAGGTAAATCTTCTTTTTATTTATTTATTTACCAAACTCCAGTTAATATAGACCTATAATACACTACATTAACACTATTTAGTTATTGGTTGTTTAAAACTTTAAATTAGATTAAATGTATTAAATAAAAATTAGGTCCATAGTTGTATGATTGTGTTTAAACAGTGGTGAGTTGTGCTTTTCACACAGTGCCTGAATGATCCAATCTCTATTTTTTCCCATTATTTCTACAGAAGCCATCAATGTCATCCAGAAATGTAATATAACGAGTGGCTTTAATAATAGCTGTTTTATGCAGTTAATAGCTTATACAAACATTGAGACTATGAAAAACACATTCTAGTATGCTGTATAGTACTATAACCAGGGGTCAATGTAAACAAAATGATCACAGTTTCAACAATAGTTAATTTTCTTTCATCATTAGTGCTAAAAATCAAGTCTCTTCTGTTGTTTTTCTGCCGAAGATATTTCAGTTTTTTTCTCCCAAAGTCTAATCGTTTAAGAATTTTTTTTAACCTGTGCAAGTCACTACAGATGCCTTTTTTTCTTTCCCCAGCCAATCAGATGACAGAAAACACCAACATCATTGCATGCCTGCTAGATAGTTGTGGTGTCATTAACCACCTTTTAACCAAGTTAAAAGTATTAGTTTTACTGCTTCACAAAGCTGGAAGCAGCACTAGAGAACTGACTATTTGAAATGATTATTCATTGAAAAATATATTGTGGCAAGTGATGAGGATCGTATAGAGTGACGACAGGTGGTTGGAATTTTCATTCCCAAGGAGCAGAATTCAACTGCCATAAGCAAGTCAGCATCATTGATACTAGGCTTTGATTTCAGGCTTTTGGCTATTTATGAATCATGCATCCATGATTTGGAAACACATAAGACTTTCTCCCACAAGCTTGTCGAGTTTGAACTAAATTTTTGTTTTCAAATGGCAGCGTGCATCATTGCCATCATAGCCAAATATTTCAGCAGCCTGCACATGAACTTTGAAATGGATAGCTTCACAACAGGGTGGGACCAGTTGGAAGACTGCATTGCTATAGGTTGCTCCATAATCTCAGATCCTGTTTGTGAAGGCTTTCAAAATCAATATCATTAGGGCAAGGCAGATGGCCAGAGACTTGAAAACACCCGCAGGAGGAAGACTCCCCCTGTTGACTACCCTGCAGACAGCCCCATGTACAGCACGACTTCTTAAACGACTTGACAAGCTGACACAGTGGGTAAAAATAAAACCTTCAAAATCCTGGAGCCTCTTGATTAAAAAAGGAGTGAGGGACGACAGGACAGTGTTTTCAGCTGGCAGAGCAACCCATCCAAGCAGATGGGTAGGATCAACATAGGAGCAGCTGAGTGAGGGCTTCATGAAGATCGACAGCAGCTACCTCCCTGCCAGACTAAAGGTCTTGCGCTATCAGTTCACACTTTATCAGTGAGAGATGTGGCAACTGAAGGTGTGTGAGATTCCGTCCTCTGTGGCAAACATGATGGATGGTATTACTAGATGGAAGTGATGGTATTACGCTAGAGATCAGATGGTCACCAGTTCAAGCCACACTACCACCACGTTGCTACTGCAAGGTCTTCAACCATCAATTGCTCAAAATGGTGTTCTGTTGTATTACCATTTTGTGTCTGGACCTCCCGAGTTAGATCTCTAATGCAGGCTTCTTCGACAAGAACATGCTGCAGATCCCCTTGAAGCCCATGCATCTTGGATACAAACCACTTCATCCAGAGATGAAATATTAGAAGAAGCTGGAGTGGACTTACGTTTTGTCTTCAAACTTACCAGCTGATTATCTATCATAGTTTGAAAAGTTTAAAAGATTAGGGCTAGAAATGTTGTCTGTTTTGATTCGAAATGTCCAATAAATATGCACCAATGTGTTACTGCAAACATGTTGTTTGACCAAAAACCTGACTACTGCTTATTGAATTTGTTAAGGATCTCACAGTGCCAGCAATCAGCCAAAGGCAGGCGGTCTGGTCCGAGAAAGACAGTCAGACCTGATGAGTTGAAGGCCTACAGTGCTCGTGCAAAATGCTTACAAGGAGACAATGTTACCATCAAGGATGTTAAACGCAAGTCCTTTAAAGTAATCCAGTACAAACACAAGTAGCACATAAATTGACCACAGTAGTATTTTAATAGAAATTGTCTGTTTGTACTAACCGGTAATGCACAACATAATGATTGAAAGGTATTTTTGTTTGCAGCTCTATAACAAAATCTATACTCACTTCATGTGTTGCAGATGTGGCGGCTTCTTTATTGCAGGACAAGGAAGGCCTACCTATTCCAAAATGCTTTATGAAAGTGATAGAGTATGTTTGCGTGTCCTTAATATTCTTTCTTAGCTAGCTAAAATGAAAAGGACATGACATATTAAACAAATCGACCATTTGATTATTTCAGTTGCAGAAGTAGAGAGCTGGACACTTTTTTAACCAGACTATTGCTGTACCTTCATTGTTACTGGAAAAGGAAAGCATTGGCACAGCAGCCAAAGCCACTTGTGGTGTAAGTTTATTTTTTTACTGCAGAATAAAATCTGGACTTGATAAATCTGAACATCATGTTACATAAACTATAATCTCAACTGATGTAACTAACGTTGGAACGTAATTATTTTTTGTATTGGTGGAACACCATCTGACCTTTTCCCAGGGAATTGACAGCTAGTGGACCAACATCACTATTACACTCTTTGGCTAAAATCTTAAGGAAGCATAGTTGACTTTGATCTTTTTCGTGAAATTGTAAAATTGTGTACTGAACAGGGGAGTTAATGTCGTCTCGACACATGGTGATTTGCCCAGTGATTTTGTATGAGGAACAAAGTACAGGAACTGACCCTTTAAACATCTGCAACACTTGCATGGAACATCATTCAACAAGGCTCAAAATATTCCTTATACTAGAGCTGGGTGAAGCGCCAGCATGGCGGTCTAGCTTCAGGACTACAGCATACCGTATACCAGATCACAGAGAGTTTTCATCGTGAAGACCTACTGAGTTACCTAGTAAAACTCAAGCATGAAACAAAGCTTTCATTGACCTTGACATGTTGCAGAGGACATTCGTGAATAAGGAACGTCGTATCGCTTTGTGTGCCGACGTTAGGGGAGGACATTTCCGACATATTGTGTATTGTAGACTTGTTTTGCATTAAATAAGGTATGTCCAGGTTCTTACAGCTTGCCTTTATGCAAATGCGAGTTATTTAAAACTTTCAAGAGTCAGTCCGGAGTGGGACCCCCTGCAGTCTGACGTATTTTATTAGCTTTTCAAGCTTTGAGTAAAACTACAAAAGTATGAAAGCAGGTGACCAAACAGTTTCATAGTTTGGCTGAGCAACACTGCATTAGGCTAAAGACCTTGGCGAGGCTTGTATTACCTTGACCCACTGCAATAGTTATGGCTAATTGAAAATCTGGATTAACCTGATCCTCTTTCTGCTGGTCTTAGGGAGCAGAGTGTGACAAAGAGTCAGATAATGGCAGAGGCAAATGCTAAAGTGGAACTGGCCAAGATGCACTTGGCATCCTCTTACTCCAGTTTACTGCTGGGAATTGGCCTTTCCCAACATCATCACATGGCCTGTGGAAGGTCAGTGCCAATTTTCAACCAAGAATGCTTTGGTAGCTAAGTGGTTAAGATGCCAAACTCTTGGTTAGATAAATTACTAGTAATTACTGGAGCTCAGTTTTTGTGGTAAGTAGTGCATACTATTTATTTATAATCTATTTATCCCTATATTATCTATTTAAGAAAATTTTAACATATATTCCAGAATCTGTGACTTTGTACAATTATCCAGAAATATTACTAACACAATAACCAAAGCTTTTTTTTGCTGTCTTACTTACCAAAATAAACATGAAACCTACAACATAGGTAGTGACAAAGAGGCATGTTTACCTCTGCTTTGAATCTTTTTTTAATAATAATTTTAACATTTTAGGAACTTATTTACATTCTTAACTGCTTATCCAAGCATTGTTTGGATGGGGGGGGGGTGCTTGAGTTTATGCCAGTTTTTCACAGTGGATGTGAAGCACACAGAACCCTGAACAGGGTGCCAGTCCATTGCATAGCATACACATGCACGCATGCAAACGCACAAACACACACACACACACACACATACACACACACACGCACGTACGCACGCACGCACGCACATCACCCACTGGGTAATTCTGTCTCCAATTAACTTGACATGCATGTTTTTGGATTGTCGGAGGATATTAGAGCTGTATGGAAATCATGCAGACACAGAAAGAACTTAAAAACTACCCCCATTTCCCCAAGTTCAGAATAAATTGATTCAGAATGAACAATGTTAATTGTGGCGTTGCAGACTGTCAGCAGTATTCGGTTAAAGATGTGAGAGCCGACATTTTCAGTGACTGATCTGGACTTCAGGCAGAGAAAACCAACAGATTTTTTCTGTATATTATTATTAACTTTCTTCTCTTTTTTGCAGCTTTCTGGTTGCCTACTTTCACGAATCAATAGACTGTTAATTGACAACAGTTTCCAAAGTTATTCCATGACAACAGTCTATGACATTAGGATGACCATTTCTCTTGCAAACCCATCAGAGAATTTACGGGTCACTTACAGTTTGTTGTGGAGATTTCTCAGGGTTATTTCATACCATTGTGTACGATAAATGTTAAACTGCAAATACATGTTTAATGTCCACAGGAGCAGGGTGTCATGCACTTACAGAGACAGGCAGCTGTTTGAGGTTAGTAAAAAAAGGAACTACTAGAATAGTGAAAATTCTTGTATTAGTTTACAATCACACAGGCTGAATCATTTTTGTGACTATTATATTACTTTTAAAAGTTTTTCATAATGTTTTGCAATAGAAAACATTTCTGTATTTCTCTAAATGTTCTGTATACTCCAAAGCACCACAATTACTTTTTAACTTGTGTTAAATAATCTCACAACTTATTCTATCAACTTATTCACCATAGTGTAACATGAGTATAGTGCTAGTATTTAAAAAATCCAACTAGTAATGATGGTAATCTATGTTAAACAGACTGTAACCTGGCTTTGCAGTGCAGTACTTACTTATCATAAATCTATGAGGTTCTAATTGTGTTCTAAACATTTCATTGATAAAATGAAACAATCATTAGCTTACTTCGTTTTAACTTTAGGTTTAAAAGTAGATTTAAAATTAATTTAAAAAAAATGAATTTTGTATTTTTATGTCAGTGTCTGTACAGCTTTTTCATCTATGTGGCATGGGTTACTTTTGAAAGACAAGGTCTGAAGGAGATCCAGGCTGAGATTGGGACCCTGTTACGTTCTGACACATTCAATCCGGCACTGAGGGCACAAAATGAGGAGGAAGAATTGCAGGAGAACGTCAAGACAAGAAGCCAGACTAAAAATAGAAAATCTGTCACAAACACCAGGTTGTTCACACATATATCAGACAAAAGTACCTAATACTTCACGTCACACTCTTGCAAGCTTACTGTATTGTAGAACATGTAAAACCGGAAACATTGTTTCCTGCTGTTGTCTTCGTTACATGAATAATGACTTTCAACACTTAAGTAACTGTGACATCAGGTATAAGATATTTTATAGCCTAAGATGAACAAACAAGATTTTACCATAATGTTTTACACAGGATTTATCTGTATCTTCATTTTAGCTCACTTGTATGTCTTCGGGCTGTGGGAGGAATTAAGTGCACTTTTCACTATGAGGTCTAGGTTCTTGGTTCATTTGGTAGAGAAGTTTTAACATATAAAACTTATTGGTTAAAACACAAAGGAAAATACTGCATTTCCCTTCTTTATTACATTGGTCCATTTGCTTTAATATATTCTGTTCATAACAACAATTAACCAGCAATCTTTTTGATACAGGCAGTCACAGTTTCGGCCAGCCCTGAGGACTGCATTGGCCTGCATTGACACCACTTCTGGTGTCCTTTTTGCCATCCACACGAGAAAAATCCTCATATCTTTTCCAACGTCTCAGCTTTCATGAGAAGAAAACAAATGAACCCATGGATACAGATGTTCTTATGGAGGACCTAATGCAACAGCTGGAATCTTGCAGGTGACAAATGACAAAAACGCAACTGCTGTTAAGATTACTTAAATATTATGTTCAAGCTTTGGAACAGATTTTTTTTTAAACATAACCTCTTTCCGTCCTCTGTCTGGGCTGTCAGCTTTGGTATACTGGGAAAGCCTTTGAGCCAGTTCAGCTATTCCACATTGATGCCTCATGGAGACAAGAAGGTGGATGCAGAAGCAGATGACAGAGATAGTGATCTTGATGAAGGTGAAAAAGTCTGGGAGCAAGTTTTAAGCTCATGAAGGCCTCAGTCGTGCTTCAGAGATCCACAGTGACAGCAGCAAGCAAGAACAGAAGCCTCAGCAGGGCTCGCACTGTGACATCACGAGCCACCACAGAAGCCCTGTCCTCCGACACCGAATAAATCTCAGTAATTTTTTTACTAGAATAGTATGAATAGTAATAGTAGTTATGTTTAAAATACATACTTTTGTTATCTAGTCATCTAAATGTAGTGTGGAGGACTGTATTCAGACTATTGAGTCGCTGTACAGTTCACACTACACTAATGGGTCTCTTGTTTCATTGTACAACCTATCACCAAGACATATCGATGCTGTCTTTCCTAAATAACAGTCATGTGTTGATTTTAATTGGAATATTACTTTTTGAGTCTTCGGTATAATTGGTCAAAATATGACTTTTGTATGTTTTGTGAAGTTATACCAATTTTCTATGTAATACTGTATAAAAGGTTGCATCAGTGTAGCTAAATACATTTTACCGTTTTTTTTTCTTGTGTGTAGTACAGGGGAACAATACACACGGACCAGTGCACACATTCATTGTCAGAGTATCAAAATGATCACAATCGTGTTGCACAATCCAAACAGGAATATATGTTGTCAAAACTATCCTTGGGTCACTTCTTTTCCAGCCAGACAGTTGTTGTTTGCGTGCTGAAAGCTGTCTAGAGATAGAAAGCTCATTCAAAAAGAACCTTTGCCATCTCACTAATTGGATATGTAATCTGCCCCGCCGTGGAGGGTAATCTGGGTCAAAATTGGTGTCCCAAAAAAGTGTGTTCTGGTATTTTTTGGGGTGGTCTCTGACTCAAGAAATCAAATGTATAGCTATTTCACTATTACCCCCAGATAATACAGCAAATGTTAGGTATGTGGTGGTGGCAAGTGTATACAAGGTAATAAAAAGATTTTACCTTTTAGTTTCTAATGTGTCTAATGTTCTAATGGTTACTTTGGTTTCCTCCCACAGTCCAAAGACATGCAGTCAAGTTAATTGAATACTAAAATTGTCCTTTGTGTGTGTGTGTCGTGTGCATTTGTCTCTGTTCTCTGTTCAGGTTGTTTGTGTATTTGTCTTGTGTGCGTTGCGGAATAAGATTACGTGGTGGTAAAACTAGATCATGTATATATGGATGAATTTGCTAGAAGCTGCTATAATGTCTTTAGCAACCTTTTATGAAATACCATATATTCTTTCTGTACAGGAAACAGCTTTCCTGTTTTATTCACAACGAATATTAATTTAGCAAATTTATAATAAAAAATGAAACCTAAGAATGCTTTATCGTATATACTTCAAGGTACACTGTACATTGGCTGACCCTGCGCTCTGACCCCAATTTCCAGACAAAAGTTGGGATATGCGAAAACCTGCAATTTCCCCTCGGGGATTAATAAAGTATATAAAATTAAAAAAAATAAAAAATACTTAAATGCACACAATTAGTAGAAAATGAAGTTTGTTCTCTTTAGTGAGCGTCTGTTTATGATTTTGCTTTATTATTCAATTATGATCAGTGATTTCCAGAGTTTTGGTGGGACTGCAGGTGGTCTGTTGTTTTTCTATTTAGCTACTGTTGTGGAAATTTCCTGTAAACATGTTGCAAGACAAACACACAAATGCACACGAGGTACCAAACCACCGGATTTAATTCTTGCAAGAATGATCAACATTAATACAAGGCAAAAAGCATTGGAAAAATGCAGATGAAGTCTGTCATTCGTCTTCAGTTTTTATACAGTACAACACACACACATACACAGTAAAACACCCCTACATAATTAATCATCCAATCCTCGATGATCACGCGTACACACATGCATAAGGTAAT
>JAOTRQ010088787.1:0-10943 GCA_028565875.1 Hoplisoma paleatum
ATATATCCATAATGAATCCACGATGTATGTTTATGTGTATTAATGAACCAGTGACCACAAAGTCTTCCTATAAATCAATATAATATGAGATAATCAAAAGCTGAGGATCTGATCCACACATGATCCATCTCCAGATCCTCCAGACTCCTCTCGATCATACATGACTGTGTGGGTCGGGTCTCGTCTCACGCCAAACCAATTACAGAGACTTTCTTATTTCCAAAAAGTGTCTCATCTGTCAGGATTATACACACATCCAGTCAACATTCATCTTGTGAACTCACAACTTGCATTTATAGTTTTAGTTTGATAAAAAAATTTTTTATCTTGCACACTTTCCAAAAAGACCAGTTCAGCCTTCCTGGGGCCCGGTGGCATGAAGATTTCACGGGGCTTCCGTGGTCGATATATAACAAAATTAATTGGACTCATTTATGGGCCCCTTTGTCATCGGGGCCTGGGACGACAGATCCACTGTTGACTGTTAGGTAGAAGTAGGTTTTAGTAGCTCAGCGGTTAGCATTTAGAAGTCCCCGATTCGATTCTGGGGAGTTTGCATGTTCTTCCCATGTTTGTGTCAGTTTACTCCCGGGTACTTTGGTTGAGGACCTACTGATTAAGAGGACCTACCAAAAGCAACCTAACAGTAGCAGGGTTACCATTTTGAGCAATTGGGGCCCAACACTGGCCACTTGGATGTAGTGGGGCTTGAACCGGTGACCTTCTGATCTCTAACCCACCATTAAACCATCACTCACATGTCTTTAGAACAGCTGGGAGTGCTTAAATACTTGTGCAAATGTTTTTATTTTTTTATTATTCTTACTGTGTATGTGGTGACGATTTTACTCTTGTAGCTTTTACTTTTTAAATACTTGTGAAAAGTGGATGTCCTTCCTTCTATACATGTTTTATTTTTGATTATTTATTCCGCTCTATTAACATTTGTACATTTACATTTTCAGCATTTTGCAGACGCTTTCATCCATGGATGAAACTCACTGACTGAACAGAAACGTAGCTTGGTGTGTCGTCGGGATAGTTAAAGCGGACTGGTTAGAGGACTGGACTAGTAACTAGAAGTCACTGGTAAGTTGCCACTGTTGGGCCCCTGAGCAAGGCCCTTAATTAATCCGTCGTTGCTCAAAAATCATGTTCAGACGTGACTGTAAACCGATTTGTATAAAAGCGTCCAGTCTCGTACCTTGTAGTCACTTGTAGTCGTACTTTTTCTGTTTTTTTTTCCTTTCTTGTTGACGAGAACCTTCTCAGTTTCGGTGTTGGAAAGACGTTGATCTACAAGCGTTAATCAGCCGCTCTGTCACAGCGAGTCTGATTCATGCAGCCTAAACGTAATTGTTCTTATCTCATGCTCGCACTTGTAAAATTCATTTGGCTCTAAAGTGCTATGAATACTTTTTACTGATGAGTGATGCCTTAAAAGACAAGTTGGAAAAAGGGCCGGGCCTCCCCGTGCCTGCACAAACAGATCCGATCTGGAACCCGATCGAGCTGCCAAAGTTCTAATAAAGAAAAAAGAAAAGAAAAGAACAAGTCACGAAATCGAGAGGTGTGTACGTAGTGTAGGTGTACGCCGTTCCAGCTGTTCCTGCTGTCTGGATCGCTGGTCTGCGTAGGCTAGACTGGGATTAGCTGGAGATGGATATGTGGTGCTGGTTCAGTGTGACACGTTTGCGTAAGAATTAATTGTTTGCCGTTAAATCTCTGTAATCTGCCGGCATTACACTCGAAACAATCCCAGATAATAGTGACAGACCTGACGGTTGGATCAGGAGGGAACAAAAGGATCTCCTGATGTAAATTCTTTCTCTTTTTGCTCGTCGATTAAGTTGAGTGTAGGCTTACACATCTAATGAGATGTTCCAGCGCAATAACGATAATTACATTCTTAACATTAGAGGCTGAGAGTGACTTCTTATTTTCAAGGCTTTGCAAACACAGAAGTCAAAACAAATCTTTACTCGTAAAGGTTGTAATTACTGTACTTACGAATAAGGCATCAAAAAGTGCCGCATTGCCAAAAGCATCTTACAGGGTGCCAATGTTTATTCGTAAATAATACAGGAAATCTTGTAACATGTGTTGGGGGCAGCAGTGAGCACACATGGCCGGGGGTTCGCTGGGCGACCCTAATCACAGCGCCTACGGAGAGTTGGGGATCCGGTGCGTCGTTCAAGGGCACTTCAGTCAAGACCTGTCGATTCATAACAACCTTCCGATCACAAGCCCTGTCACCATTGCCGTTGGGCCATTGAGCAAAACTTATAACCATTAACTTCTTTAATTATATGCAGTCTCATTAATAAATCATTAAAATTAAATCTTATGTTATTTCAGCATGTCGGTTGAACAGGAGATCGAACAGATTGAAACGTTTTTTTTTTGCAAAAAAACAAACAAATGGTGTCTGATATATTATTAGGTTCTCATGCTAATACTTAGTTTTTAACTATTTTATGCACAAATCCTGGACAAATCTTTTTTTTTTTTAATCAGGGGTGTCCAAACTTTGTGCAGATTTATTTTAAATGTTTTACGTTTCCTTTCCTCAGACAAAACACAAACAAAATAATAATAAAACAATTTAGGTTAGAACCAGAGAATGAAATGTTGGTCTTTTTGGGAAGATAAACCTTTCGGAACGTCTTCAGGACTCTTGGAAAATTATTCCAGGTAAATAGTGAACGAGCGCTGGACCCGCTGTGCTATGGGGGTTGATGGAAACGTCTGAGGTTATTTCACACAGGTTATTTTGAATGAGGAATTGGTTGGTTGGTGGGATGGATGGATGGATGGATAGCTATAGATATAGATGTAATATACGATATATTATTACATGATCGGTGTGTAATATCATGCATCACGGACAATCAAACAGGCCGTCGTATGCAAGAAAGTAAAGAAGCTGGTAGTTTTTCCAAGGACATGATAGGGAACAAAGGCACCACGTCTCTGAAATGTGTAAGAATTAGTGATCAGCATTAGGCGTTTATATAAATACATATGGATGGCTGTACAGTACACACAACTATAACAAGGTAGGACGGAACTGTAGAAAAAGGTGACGGTTTATTTCGGCTGCCAATTCCCCCCCCCGTCCACATCCAGCATTCAAACGCCATTGTTCCTGATTAAAACCACCTGCTGCACTCATCCATCCTAAACCCGCATCTTTTAACACATTTATTTTTGATTCCCGCTCCGCACACCCAGTCCTCCACCGTAAGGAAGGACAATAAGAGTCTCGGTGGGATCGTTCATGTCCAAGACGGTTTTAACGACACACCGACGCACGTCCAAATCAAACAAAATCTCAGCTCCGCTCGGTACAGGTCCACCATGCCGTCCAATACAAACAGTCGAGGTGGTTGATTTTCTTCTCTTTCTTCTCTTTCTTTCTTTCTTTTCCTGCAGTATCATATCCTAATGCAATACGAGTATCTAAGCGCTATACGAGACACGCCATAATAAAGACGCCGTTAATCATTCGTTAATTGAAATGATTGTTCTGGCCTGTGGTGTCAGTTGAATAATACATTCTTTCTGATAATAACTCTTCTCTTTAACGGGCGTAAAATTTCCACCAAGCTTTGCTAGTCATCAAATTACATTTCACTCCAGAGTCTAATATAAGTTCCAGATGATTGTGCCATGCACGCTTTAGACCGTTTCTATCAGCTGCTTATTTATTTCTGTGGATTTCGCTTCGTCTCGATTTCCATATCGATATTCGGTTTCCTTTAGGGGTCGCCACTGAGCACAGTATTTATAACAAATCCCGTTCTTAGAACTTTATTTATCCAGGCTTTGGATTGACACTGGCCCACGGGCACCAGGTCGCCCAAAAGGACCTCATGAGTTGCCTGCGGGTCTGTTCTAAAAATAGCTGCATGTTTTGCATATTGATATTTATTTGTTTCCTACCTTGTTAAATGATTGTTGATCATGATTGTGAGAAATAATTGACATGATCAGCATCTTCACATAGATGAATATCATCATTATTAATAGTAACATGTCATTGAAGGTTATAAATGTGTGATGTCACAAGTGTGTATCAAACTGGAAGCTCTTCACATTAGTTTGTATCCAAAAAGTAGCTCTCAGTTTCAAAAAGGTTGGTGACCCCTGATCTTTAATGCCTCGTTTACTGCGTTCATTACAAAAGAATAAATACGACGTCCTTCAACAAATTTAAACTTCTGCTTTGGGAAAATGTACAAACACAAAAGCCTTGACGACGGAGGTTCTCACTGCTGGATTAAAGGTTTATTTATGTACATAAGAAATATGCAACACTTAAAACAGCAACTCTACTTATCACTCGATTGATTTAATCCGCTTATAAGATACACAATTAACGGCGATCATTTAAAATGATTAAATAATTAAATTTCTCTCGAACGATGACACAAAGATCTTTATAGATGCTTCACTTGAAGGTCTAAATCTATAATGAAAGAAAGCATACAGACTTATTTACAGTGTTACAGACGGTTATAGGTTTGTATATCACTTTGTAAATATGTGTATGTTTGTATGTTGACTCTAATTCTTTACTTGGGGACAAATATTGAAATACACATTCAATTCAGGAAATGCAAGTCCTTTCATTAAAATGCTTTCTGGCAGGAAGTTCTGAATCCAAACCTCCAGCGAAACCAGCTAAACACACCACACGTCACAAAATAGGATTCCAATTCACTATACTAGTGCAACAGCTTTATATCCAAAAGAAATAAATGTCCAGAGGTGGTCGCGGGTTCGAGCGGTAAAGAGCACCGGGTCTCACCAGAGATGAGAAATCCATGACTTACACCGAAAAAGTATAAGAGCAAATTAACAAGACATCCGCGGTTAATTGGTTGATATTTTGAGGGTCTGGTCGTCCCTTTTGTCTCGGTAATTTGTCCAATAAAGAAAACGGACAGTGAGATCCGTTTCTATTTAATGACTCGGTTTATTGAAGCACGTTTTGCCCTCAGAATCGTAAATCTCTACATTTTGAATCAAACCTGTTACTGAATATCAAGCTAAACTCATGTCTGGGAAATGCTGCAGGGAACAGGGTTGCCAGATTGCACCGTTTTCTGCCTTAATCTCGAATTTTGGACCTCGAATTCTAAATAAAAAAATTTGATTTTCAACGTTACATATTAAACACGCTTACAAAGACGTACAAATTAAATAAGGATACAAGTCACGTCCATCCATCTATTCTCTAGTTTTAGTTAACACCTATTTAGAGTTACGGTGTTACACACACTGGCTGCATACACTAAACAACTGAACAGGTCGCCAGATCAATTTGTTACTAACATGGTAAAGTGTGGAAAAACATTTCTAGTCCATTTGCCAAATTAGCCATTTAGATTTTAACCCCTTTATCTAAAAGTGACTTGCAATTACAATTCTGTGTATGTGTGTGTGTGTGTGTGTGTGTGTGTGTGTGTGTGTGTGTGTGTGTGTGTGTGTTTGATTTACAGCTTCCAAACGTCCCACTGCTTTGATAACCACGGACATGTAAGTACAAATATTTTAATTTTTACGACTCGTGACTTGTGTTTTTATCGTTCGTGTTTTTATGGACGTATAAACGAAGGTGTCGGTGTTCTGCAGTAAAAGTAAAAGTCCTGCACGTTTCTACAATCTGAATCCCGAACGCAGTCAGTCTGAACAACATCGAGTCCTTTTATAGCTCCATCATTTATGAAAATAACCCGTGTTTAAAAAAATCTCTGCTTTCTGACATTTACATGTTTATTAAATACAATAAAAACATGTTTTAAATGCGATTAAAAGTCTTTCCAGCAACAGCTTATTAGCACATAAATGACAACATTGTTGAATCTGGAAAGAATTAAACTAGTAAGATCTGATGTGAGAATGATTTTGTACATAGAACTAGATAGACATGGTTTGTAAAGCCCATAGACCTGTTTAACTTGTTTAAAAAAAGAGACATAATATATCGCCATTAAAACACATGTATATTTGCTGTGTGTTTAATCTTTAAACTTTCGCTTTATCTCGATTTTGTCGATAATATGTGTAAATATTTTTCAGCTTCACTTGTCGAAAAACCTCCAAAGTTACACCGTGATGTTTAATGTCGGCGGGGGCGACACAATGGCTAAGTGCTTCACTGCGAGAAGGTCCTGGGTTCGATACCAAAGTACATCTGTATAGAGTTTGTATATCTGCGTATCTGCATATTTGGGTGTTTTACAGTTTTCCTCTTACAGTCCAAAAACATGCAAGTGAGGTGAATTCAATCAATCAATTGTGTTTGATAATAAAGTGCTGTGGATATCGATGAATAAACATCTAGTATATAATAGCATAAACATCTAGTATTAACAACAACAACAACAACAACAACAACATTTTAATTAATAAGCGGCTGTCAGGACACCCAAGGTCATTTTACAGCAAGAAATTATTAGAAATTATAATAAAATACAACATGAATAAAAGAAAATCTAGATAAAATCTCTCTATTTTACTCTTCAGTCGAATTCGACCCTGGGTTACTCTGTGGACCGTTACCGATCCCCAGAGTATCTCGGCATTTACATTTTTTTATGGGGTAGGTTGCCAGGTCTTTCCATAACCCTGTATCTCTACAGGGATCTTGTGTGTGATTACGGGACAATTTACACATTTCCGATCTACCTAGTGCATGTTTTTGGACTGTGGGAGGAAACCGGAGTAACCGGAGGAAACACACGCTGACACGGGGAGAACATGCAAACTCCGCACAGAACGTCCCCAGTCCCACCCAGGGATCGAACCCGGGGCTTCTTGCTGTGAGGCGACAGTGCTGAACCACTCGTTACACACTGTGCTGCCCCTAACTATGTAGAACACCTTAAAGGTCTCTTTACTCTCTTGGGAAACAGGAAGTAGGAGTGATTCTAGACTTGAGAATGTTGATCAGTATTTTTTGTTCTTAAGTTTAAATTATCAGCACATTGTAGGCAGTGTAAGGCAGTTAGGCTAAGCCACAATACCACCAAGTTGCCATTGCTGGGCCCCTGAGCAAGGGTCTTAGCCCTCAATTGCTCGAAATGGAAAATGTAAATGTAAAATTCTAATCTGGTGCAGTTTTGACTCTGGATGCCCTAGTAGAGAAACAAAGTGGACAACTTGTCCATTGCCCGGTTTGTTCGGACTGGAAGGGGTTCATCTGTAGTAATGTAAATATCCCAAGAGAATAATCCACCCAGTATTAAACTTCCACCATACATCTTCACTATGGGATCAAAATGTTTTAATGTTTGCTACACATTTCCTAACCAGTAATTTACTCTTTTAGTCACTTTTATCTTACTTAACTTGATCCAAATAGTCTCTGTTACATTCCTCCGATCCTTATAGTGAGTAGTGTGCTCATAAAAAGCCCGGTTTTATCTGGTGGTTGTAGACAGGTGGTATTTATTTGTGAGTTGGTCTCATCCTGCCCTTTCTTCCAGAGTATTAAAGTGAGCTGGCAGCCTCCCCCGCTCAGCGCCATCAATGGTTTCATCACCGGGTACAAGATCCGCTACCGCAAAACAGGCCGGCGTGGAGAACAGGAAGCAATCGAACCCAACAACCTCTGGTACCTGTTTACAGGTGAGTGACTGGTCAGTGCTCGATTATTGACCAAAACGTTGAAAGGTCATGTCATCGGACACAGTCCTGCCATACAAATGACCGATATGACACATTTTCTTACATTACTTTGCTTGTTTTGTGTTCATAGTTGTATTTCTGTTACAGGGTAAAACACACTAAAATAATGAGGAGGGTTGCCAGATTGCTGTGGTTTTCAGCCAAAATGTGTATAGTTGTATGAAATCCACACATCTGATAATTGTCATGTGTGCATTTTTCAATCCTGTCATCTGAACGTTCAGCATCTCGACGCTGGTCATCGAATTCTCCTGTCGTCTGTGTATATATGAGGGAGGTCAGCGCGTTTTATCAGGACACTAACAGGATTTCTTATCTCGGCGTAGCCTCCAGCGTGGCTGACTGACATAAAATCATTCTTTGTTCGTTTGAATAGAATTTAGAAATTTGGTAGGAATATAATACTCATTTCCATTATGATGCTATCTCGCTAGGTTTCCATCTCCTCAGGGATTCATTTCACGGTGGCATCCGTGCGTGCCATGCTAATTCCTGATATTCCGCAGCGCACAGACAACAACTTACGTACCCGCTAGGATAATTGCTGTTTTGTATCTCGGTCGATGATGAAAATGCATCGCCATCCTTCGAGATGAGACGCCGGGACCTTGTTTACCTTGCCGCTAATTACAATTCTGAACGCTAATCTCTGGCTGCTTTATTCTTTATCTCATTTTATAGCTCTCACGCTCTTTCTCTGGGTTTTCTTTATTGACTTTAACAGGGCTGGAAAAAGGTAGCCAGTACAGCTTCCAAGTGGCAGCCATGACGGTCAACGGGACAGGACCAAACAGCGAATGGTTTAACGCTGAAACTCCAGAGAATGACCTTGATGGTGGGTAAAACAGTCATTTTAATAAATCCTAATATCCTGTCTCAGTCTTTTAGATATATCTGCTCCCCAAGGCATACAGAGAGTGATTATCAGAGTACCCTATCATCCGCTCACTTCCATCAGAACACCTTTTATAGTCGATTAAAATATTTATCCAGCACGACCGCCATGATGTTTACACTGTACATTACATTCAACCCTGGAGCCATTTAGGCTAATAAATGAGCCAACTTGCTACACTAATGCTAGCAAGTCATCATTTTTGCTTCATGCTATAATAATATATCTTACTAAACTGTTTTGGGTCGCTTCCAAACCCGCTTCTTTTGGATGATGGCAAGACCTGATCAGCTGCTTTGGTAGAAAAGATTCTAATACACCATCAAACTCTTTATCATAGGATTCGATTAGGATTAGATTAGATTTGATTAGATTCACATTAGCTTTGGTATTTTGTCAATCTGGTATTTTAAATGTACAACTCGTTCCAACACTAGAGCTTACTAAGCTAACACGGTTAGCATCATACCGTTAGCACACCAGCTAAAATCGACCTTCATGTACTAAAGCAGTTAGACAATACCCTAACAAATTACCATTTGTATCAATGTTTTAATGTACCAAGCTAACACTGTTAGCCTCAAACTGTTAGCACGCCAGCTAACATCTCCCTCTGTGCACTAAAACATACCTAGCCTATACCCTAACAAACCTAAACTGTTAGCTTACTGAAACTAGCCTTAAACGCCAGTTTATGTCTCCCTTCACAAGTACAAAAACTTTCATACTAGTACTTTTCTATAGTGAATCGAAAGTTTGTTACTATTGGGCCCTTAAAACTTAATTTCTCACAATGTCTGCAGCACCCGTACTGCTGTATTATATCCTGATTTATTGTCAGATGTCCTTTAACCTTGTTTTTCTTTTTCTACATTTTAGAAACCCAGGTCCCGAACCAGCCGAGCTCCTTGCATGTCCGCCCCCTACCCAACAGCATCATAATGAGCTGGACACCCCCGTTAAATCCCAACATTTTAGTGAGAGGATACATCATCGGGTACGGCGTGGGGAGTCCCTACGCTGAGACGGTGCGTGTGGACAGCAAGCAGCGCTACTACTCCATCGAAAACCTGGGTAACTCTCAAATACAGTTATATCCGAGTATATGGAATTAGTCTGATGGGCTGGACTGAATGTCATTGGTGTTTGGTCAATTAATCAATCAATCAATCAATTTGGTTGCGTTTGGTTTGCTGTTGAAGGGCAGTATAGGACTGGTGAGCAGTATAAAGGGTTCATGACGACACAAAGGATCTCCGTTGATACAGCGACAATTTGGAGCAGAATTATACATTTAATACCAATGTTGAGTATGGTATCGGTGGCAGCCCTAATATGGGTGGATGTTATTTAGTGAATGGCAGGGCAGCTTGATGACCGGACACTATACATCCATACTGGACCGAACTGGTATAAAACAATACAAGCGGTTTGAGCAGATCGTCTGTTGCCGACTGAAGGGCTGTAGGGAAATAATAGTCAGTACTCGACTAAACGATCCAGACTTTTATAAGAATTCAATCGAATCGAACGAGACTCGTGTTAGCCTGGAGAATTGTAATGTGAACATCAAACCCTATTTGAACAGCATCCCCACCCTAGAATGGTAATGGGTACATCTGTACTGTCTTTATCTCTCTATACCAGGGTGTGTGTGTGTGTGTGTGTGTGTGTGTGTGTGTGTGTGTGTGTGTACATGTGTGTGTATAGATGACACAGAAAATCCATTTCTTCGTAGTAAACAGCTTGTTCGCTGCTGAGTGTGAATACGTTTGTTTAAAACGAGCTGCATGTCCATCAAGGACGACTTCGGTGTTGAAAGCTTGGACCCTTGCGGAGAGTAGCTCATTTAAAATATACTCAGAGCAAACATTACTTTTTGAATGGGTGGTCTCGGCTGTGTCCTGCAAACAGAATGAGTGGATCTAAATCTCACAAAAGTTGTTTTTCTGATCCAGACATTCTGATCCAGACACAACATTGAAAGCATTTAGAGTTGTGTAATGTGTCATTGAGTACAGACCCGCTCCTAAAGTATTTTCAATCCCTATAACACAGTGCTTCCCAACTAGTTACTCATGGCTGGTGAAAAATATTTTATTTGTATGGTATTATATGTATTTTAAAGGTAATTGGTTTAGCAGTTAATACATTATAATTAGTACTACTTTGTTATATAGGATTGGTTTGCTTATTCAATGGCCAAACCAGTAATCTGGCAACCCATTTATGATTTTTAGCATTTTTTGATTTTTAGTTTTTTAGTTTTTCTTGAGAGAGAGAGAGAGAGAGAGAGAGAGAGAGTGTGTGTGTGTGTGTGTGTGTGTGTGTGTGTGTGTGTGTGTGTGTG
>JAOTRQ010088798.1:0-10941 GCA_028565875.1 Hoplisoma paleatum
AAGTCTCTCAGGAGTTTGCTCTCATTTTTCTCTCATGAAATGCTGTATATTTAACGAATGAATTAAACATAAAGACATTTTATTTTGTTATTTGTGTCTGCAGAAATAAACTTGAATCAATCTTATCCTAGTAAAGGATCTGTATTAGTAACCAGGAGGTCACTAGTTCAACCCCACCATTACCAGATCACTGCAGTTAAACCAGACATAAAATCAATAATATGGGGATCACCAGCACTGCTGACATAATAAGTATAATATGCACACATACAAAAACATTCTATATATTTTTTTAAGTATTTTATATTTCACCAGAAGATGGCAGTAGACTATTCACAGCTAATGAGCATAATTGTCTAAACTGTTGAAGTTTTTTCATGAAATAAGGAGTGTTTTACTTTTAGTTCGAGACTCATTTAAAAAATAAAAACTGCAAGGGTGCTGGTATGTTCTCTACCGGAATAGAGCACCGAGCATGTGTTGTGATGCTGTAGTGCTCGGTGACTGGAAATTTTACGGTATCAGAAAAATGATACCTATCATATTTTGTAATAAACAAAATTTGAATCTGATACGTTTACAAATAGTTTATAAAGTTCTTTTTGCAAAAAGCTTAGACACCCCTGTATTAGACCGTTGAGCAAGGCCATCTTAACCATCAATTGTTCAGACTGTATATTCTAACTAAACTGAAAAAAAATGTTAAGTTAAATGTTAAGTTGAATGAAAATTTTACAATTTTCAATGAATGTAGATGTTTGTACAGACTGCACAAAACAAACCCTGAATACTTTACGGTAACCAGAATGTTTTTTTTTTACTTCAATATCTTCAAACATTGAAATGATTTCTAAATACGGCGGAATATGGGACTTTTATTTTGAAATGCTTGTTCTCTCGTGGTATTGATGCTGATTTCACTCTAGTAATTCGGGCTGATTCATTGTAGATGTACTGAAGCTAAGCAGTGGATTATATTTACATTCTATTGGTACGTTTTTCGTGATTTTATTAGGGAGCAGAATTTGTTTGTCAGTGTAAGAAAACGTTTAATTTAATGAAGTTGAATTCAAACCGAATTTAAAACCCATTATATTAGTGTAATGACATTTGAAACGAGCTGGTTAGCATGTTAGCACCGCTGTGACACTAGTTCATGTTGGCTTTGATGGAACTAGGTGTCATGAATATTATAGATATATTATAGAATATTATAGAATATTATATGATGGAACTAGGTGTCATGAATATTATAGGCAGCTTCAAATGATTTGGATTTTAACGTCTCTATGTAATAGACCTGAACTTTGTAAGCACGTCTCTGTTTACTTTATTATTTACTTTGTTATTTTGTTTGTGTTGTGTTTAGATAATAAAATGGATCGACTCCTGAGGCTTGGTGGTGGGATGCCTGGACTCGGACAGGTAAAGACGTTTTACACTAACAACAATCAAGCAGAACATTATGACCACTTTCCTAATATTGTTCTTGTATAGTACTTCACTTATGCCATGTGTGAAGATAGAAGGGTATCAGAATCCATCTATTGTGCCATGGCCGCCCATGACCCTGTCGCTGGTTTACCACTGTTCCTCTCCTGGACCACTATTAATAAATAATGACCCACTAAAGACTGTTACTCCCCAAAAGAGTTCCAGTTCTGGAGCTGCTCCGCATCACAATCTGACTTTAATTTAAATCATTACACTTTTCAATCTTCCTGCTTCTGACATCTACTTTGAGCGTAAAATGCTGCCTAATATATCCCACACAAGAACATGCACTGTAATGATCGGTGCAGATTTGCTTTTCTTCACTTCAAATCAAATCAAAGTTTGTCACATACAGGTCACATACCGGCAGTGAAATGCTTTATAATCGCTCCATCCGAACACTCGAATTATTACGTTTAACAAGCTAAAAAAATAATTATAATAATTGAAAACAACAATTGTAAACATTAATTTAACCTACAATATATATAAATACGTATATATAAAAATAAGGTGACTGTTGTTAAAGTGACGGTGTTTATGAATGTAAACAGGTATTGATAAAGTGTCCTGATAATTCACCGGTCTGTGCTCGTAATAATGAGACAATTATGGTTTAAGTTTAAGATTAGTTTTGTTTTTTTTTAACAGGGTTTCTGCAGAGTTCTGATTTAACTTTCTGTTTCTACCCTTTTGTTAGACATGAACAATTGTCACTTAGTGATTATGGTTAACTTGTAAGCAGGTTGCCAGTTCATTCCTCGCCACTGTAAGGTTGCTACCTGTGCTCTACATTGTTTAGACTGCATGTTACTGTATGTTTGCCAAATGCCATAATATATATAATATAAATTTCTTTAATTGCTTTAAATGTCAAAGTCTGAGCACATCTTATGTTAGCAATTTTATTTAATCTAACATTAAAGGTACTATATTTTTTATTGGGATTTTATTGTCATGTTTTTACACTTTAGTTACATTCATCTCAGAAAATAAATGTCGTTCATTACACAGTTGTGTCAGACGCATAGACAGATTTGTATCTCCAATTTACTTCAATTGCATGTCGTTGGACTGTGGGAGGAAATTGGAATTTCACTTTTTAATCTGCTGCCTGACATTTAACTGATGCGCTACATTTGCCTGATGCGTGGTAGCATATGAGCTCGATTGTAGCATCTTTATACTCTTAAACAATCTCGTAATTCAAAACGAACCAAAAAATCTACGGTCTCTTGAAGCACAAATAAGGACATTGGTGGTCTAATTATATAGCAGAATGTGTGCTTATCACTCATGTCATTGGACAAAAGTTTTAATAGCTTTTCTTTTTCAAAAACAAAACTTATCTGACTCAAAAATCAGCATTTCCCGTGCCATAGAGCTTTCAGAACTTTAATATTGTTTTCTTAATTACTTAGACTGGCGTGCGTCATGTTTGAAGTGTCTGAGCCATATTAGTCAGTGTGAATTCTGTAATTAAACACCTTATTTGCCACAGTAACAGTTATGAGGTGCACAATTCCCCTACTCGACTTGATATAAAATGTGCTATGGAATTAATTGTGCACAGATGCCGAAAAAAGAGCTTTTACAATTCTGTATATCTACGACTTAAGCGTATAAAACTTAATATGACATTTTTGAGACTTGTTAAGCAATTCGATGTAAACTATATTGAATATACTCATAAGACTGCACATCATGCATGTTTAAACACTCGGTTCATTTATTAGTTAAATATTCTCTTGTGTGGACAAGATTTTATAAATAAAAACATTTAAAGTTTTATTAAGAATAAATTCAAAATTCCAATTTTATTTGGAATTACACATATACAGATGTACATATGTTCGCATATCCCAACTTGTCTGGAAGTTGGGGTCAGAGCGCAGGGTCAGCCGCAGTAGCCCCCTGGAGCAGACGGGGTTAAGGGTCTTTCTCAAGGAGTCAGCAGTGTAGCAGAGCCTGGATTTGAACCCCCAACCTTTGGTTTCCCAGCCCAACGCTCTACCCACTAGGCTACACTGTCCCTAACAACATGGAACATGGGAGTAAAAATAAAAATATACAGTGGAACCTCAGTTAAGTTGTTCGCTATCCGAAATGTTTGATATCCGAAACAAATTTTTTGGAGCCATGATCAAGGGCTTTATTATTAAAATACAACTTTTAGCACGAAATCCCCTAAATAAGAAGGATGTGTAAAGATAAAAATAAAGAATGACCGATCATAACTCGATTGTGAATGACGCTTGGTGCGCTATCCGAAATTTTGGTCAAATTTTTAGAGAAAATTTTGGTCGATATCCGAATTGTTAGCTATCAGAGTCGTTTGCTAACCAAGGTTCCACTGTACAGTAGTTTCTAACCAAACATTTAGACATTGTAACAAACTTTACAGTATTTGTGATGTCATCTTCCACGCCAATGTTTAACACCAATGCTTTATTTTCTTCAGCTACTCTGTGTAAAACAAATCATCTGATTTAACTTTTATGCTGTATATGCTTCCTGCTGACATTTTTAGATGTGGTATCATTAAACCCCTCATCTGTTCTTGTGTGTGTTTTAATGACTAAATGTTGTTTGGCAGACCAGGCAGAATCATCTACGGTATGTGTTGTTGATGATTGTTGGGTTTAAGCCTCTTAATTTTTTACAGTTAAGTTAAAAATAAAGCTACAAACAAAACTATAAACTCAACACCTCTTCTAGAACAGCATGTGTAGTTTTAAGTTAGCCCTGTTTTTATTCTATTGGATATTGTTTTGCTTGTATTTCTTCTTGAATGTTTGAATCTCTCGTTTCCACACCGATACTTCAGAATCCAGAGTGCAACAGCAGGATCAGCTGTCATGTGGATGCTCAGGGCAGGAGGCTTGATAGAAGTGCTGATCATTTCTATCGATCTGTGTGGCCTCCAGCCGATGAGATCAATACATCCCTTGTATGCCTGCATGCCACATGTTCTTCTCGCTGTCTGAAATCCCCGAGTGGGTCTAACCAGGCTTAACTGCATCTGTCGAGAAGGAGAAACGAGCCGTGGAGATCCGTGCCAACCCGGGTCTCCAGAGATGCTCCAGAGAATGAAATTAAGGAAATTTAATTAGAGCTCGTTTGGAAGCTGTGCTGTTTCAAATGCTGGCTCTTGGGTACGTAATAAAACTGTGTATTTCTTTATATTAATCGTTGTTGGCGATATTGTGAAATTTGTTTGAAATGGAGCTTATTACATCCCAAGATTATATTTTCGGTCAGATAGGACTACAGAGGGATGCTTGGAGGCTTGGGGAAAAATAACAATCACATAGGAGGTCAGTCAAGTGTAAATTGTAATTTTAAGATACTAACTATTCAAATTTTTATGGATGTGTTCAAAACCCAAATCCCTGTAATTCATTTTTAACCACTAGCATTTACACAACATTTATGCTGGCCAAAGAGTGCAAGTGTCTAGCACACACTCCCACCAGTGACTCAATTACATTTCTGGTAAAATTCAGCAGGGATTTTTTTTTATCACTCGTACCATCTCAGTGCAGTCGCTAAGTTTATAACGAACTCTATCTTTATGACATCTTTTGCAATATGAGACAGGACTTCACTGCAGACAGGCCAAACAAACACCTTCACTCTTTTACCATACTTTACACCACTTGAACACTGGTTTAATCTAGTGAACTATCTATGCAGGTCCATTTTACGTCAATGCATTTCCCATTGCATCATTCAGTGTGACATAAACCTTGACAAGTGACACGTGTCACAAAAAAAAAATATATATAAAAAAGTAAATACATACACAGAGATTTTAAAGTTGCATTAGCTTGAAGATGCTAGATGACCTGCTAATAGGTTATGTTGGCAAAGTATTCATGGTTTTCACTGTTTACATTTAGATTCTTAGCATTTAGCTTAGATGGCTTACAATTACAATGGAATCACCAATTTGAGTGATTGAGGGTTAAAGACCTTCCTCAGCGACCCAACAGTGGCAACAATCCTATTGATGTAATGCATCTTCATAGGTTCAAAATCTTAGTAGAACCCTCTCTACTAAAAGTAGAGTGTTGAGGGTTCTTGTCTCCTGGAAGGTGATAAGTGAGAAAGAATAGAAGTTGTTGTTGTAGATTTTAGTTGATCGAAATTGAACAACGAATGTTTATAAATGTTGGATCATGAAAGAAACACCATGGTGCTGTTGTATGCAGATAGCAAAACTTTTACTACAACGTGTGTACTTCTTTGTTTTGATGGCTATATTGTACGCTACCCATTTTTGTCCTTTAGTATTAACCTCCTGAGACCCAGACTATTTTCTTATGTGCGTTTTTTATTTCGTCTAGCTATTTGTGATTAGTAGGACCTAAGATGTATAAAAATTATATATTTGTCTATGTTTTTTTCTAAAAACTGCTTCATGTACAATGTCCTCGTATGGAGACAGTAGGTCTAAAATAAAGAAACAATTGGCTAACAAAGAACAAAACTGTTTGATTGAAACTGTAAACATTAGAATACATAAACAAAAGTGATCATGTTATTGTACATTAAAAAGCAACTTTTAAAAATATTTTAATCAATTGAGTGTTATGTTGTCATATGACCACTAGGTGGTACGGACAGTGTCTCCATATGAGGCCAAAGTGTAAGCAATTTTTAAAAAGATTAGGTAGAATGGTGCAAAGAATCAGAAATGTAATGACCTCAAATGAGGACGCAGGGTCTCTAGAGGTTAATGAGTGGTAAAATACATTTCTATATGCTTCTATGCAAAATGGCTTCTGTTTCACAAAATTGAGACTCCACTGATCACTTGTCATTTTGCAGGAGAGAAACGAGCAAGATAGAAAGAATTAGAACACTGTTTGCTTTATGTACGATTATGCTTGGGTAGGTGAATGCAACAGTGACTCAAGTAAATCAGCTGAACGACAACAAACTCACATGTGTGGCTCTCCTGGTCTGGCGTTGTCCCCTCCACAGTAAAATACTGATTTAATGGTTAGACAGGATGAATGAGACTGTCTTATATCTAGCGGGGTTGCCAACCCATGGCTTGGGAGCCACATGTGGCTCTTGGCCATTAACAATGCTAGTCTTTAACTTAATTTTTTTTAAAAATTATGACATTTGTGTGCGTCTTTTGAGTGCTTGTGTGTTACAGTATTACTGCTTAAAAGAGCCACAAACAGTGAAATATCTGACCACTAGTAGGCATAACTTGCAGTTTGATGTAAATCCAGTTTAGCAAAAGTCTGGCCTGAAGTCTTGGGATGAGTTTAAGCCCATTTTTGTCAATCTGCTGTTTTAAAGTGATGTTTTGTGACAATTGTGACAAGAAAATTTTTCATTTTCTTCAGTCATAAATGGACTTATTGTTGCTTTTAAAACAACACTGTCCTTTTATTTACATTCTCAGCACTTAGCAGATGCTGTTATTCGAATGAATTTGCAATAAGCAGCTGAGGATTAAGGGGCCTTAACCTTGATTAAGGGTCCACCAGAAACATTTTGGCAAATTTGGGACTTGACCCAGCAATGTTTTGGTTACTAGTTAAGCAACCTAACTGCCAGGCTACAACTGCCTTTATATACACTTGCTTCTTTTATACACATACAGAAACACGTGTTATATATGAGCTCTAAAAGACTGTAAATCATAGAGAAATAAATTGTATTTATTTTACACTTATCAGTCGATTAATCATCTTTACTGTTTATAAATCACAGCAGTTTACAGTTTCAAGTTTTTTTTAAAGCATTGGCTTTGTAGACAGTTTCATGTGCAACCCTAGACTGGGCCTTTACATCAGTACTGACCCTGTGAGACTTCAGAAAGAATGGATGGACCAGGGACTCCTATGTTTTACTTTTTCAAAGCCTGCTAATAGATTGTGTGAGTTAAGGATGATAGTTTGTCTGTTGTGGGGCTTGGAGCCGCCGTTAAAGCAGTTTCAGTGGAGTACAAAGCTTCAAAGCCAGACAGGTCCTGATCCTAAAGGTCAGTTTGAGTAAGATAGAAGAAATAACTGATGCCCTGGTGGATTTCTTGGAAAGGAAGAAGTTGGAGGATGCAGGTATTTGGTTAACATTTTAGTTATTGTGAGGAAAGGAAAAACTCTTCAAGTTTAAAGCTGCACAGATGCTAGCAGGTGTTATGAGATTGGTGGTGATGGATGTGTTAATGTAATGTGAACAAAAACGAATTTAAGTGAGAAACAAACAATTGTGTTGATTTAGAGAAGAGTTGTTTTACTTTTTGATAACAATAAATGCATCTTTTATTATGTAGGTAACTTATAATGCTATGAGTAACTGAACTATCATTGACATTAAACTAAAGAAAAGCCAAAATGTTTAGTCCCAAGGACAAAAACAGGGTTGCATAGATTAAGACTAACCCAGTAGACCAGTCTGACCCTGAGGGACCCCCACACATACACACACACACGCATCAACTTGGCCTGGACCATTGTTTACATTCTTCGCCAGCAATGCCGAAGTGGGTCGTGAATGGTTGCGTTATTGTCTCATCCTCGTGACCCTGGACGTCCTCATTCATTGTCCTGAAAAGCGCCATCTGCATGATCCAACAGTCAAGGAGCGAGAACCCTGAGACACAGACAGACAGAAAGACAAAAAGACTAAGAGAGGGTGGGTGGACACTGCTGTTGTATGTGCTGCTGATTTCACAATTCATGTGGATCGTGAGTTCCTAGTCAGCTGAATCACTTTAGCCTAAATAATGTGTAATAAAACCCCCCATAAAATGTACAAATGCTAAGCAAAACTCTTTCAGGGATATAAAAATGTTATATCGTTATTGTTTATTTTTAACAACCAGAATCAGCTGTGATGGAAGTTTTAATTTGTAATGATTTGTATCAACATTGTGGACTGTAAACGGCAAAATTCAAACACAATCAAATGTAATCAAAATCTTTTTTGTTTAATATTTATCACTATACTATACTCATTGATTAATTTTTTAAGTTATTAAGTCGAGTCTCTGAACTGACACGGTAACCTTCCGATCACAAGCCCTGTTTTCTAAGTACCAGACCACGACCGCGTCAAATATTTTTACTTACACCAAAAACATGCAGCTTGGTTAACTGAAGACACTGAATCCTAGAGCTTTGTCATCCCAGTCCTAGGCTTGGATAAATAAGGAGGGATGTGTCAGGTCGGACATTTTGGCTGTGTACAAATTCATGCCAAAATCAAGCATGCAGCTCATGAAGGAAAAATACTTGTTTTGTTAATTTTATTATTATTTATAAATGTTGATAAAGATGCATGCATGAAATATATAATAGTCACACCCAGATCATCAACAAAAAGGAAATTATTAGATCTAATCTAATCTAATCTAGGGTGCGTTTTTGGGTTGTCATGAATAGTCAGGGATCCGTTATATAGGAGTGAATGGAACCCAGGATTCGAACCCTGGCTGTGGCTACTATTGTACCAGCTGCCCCACCATGCTTCTCTGTGTGAATGTTTTAGTATCATTTCTATTTTCTATATTTGTATTATTATGCTAATTAAAGAGGAGGCATGGTTGCACAGTGGGTAGCTGTGTAGCCTCACAGCAAGAAGAGGCTGGGTTCGAAACCCTAGCTTGGCAGCTTTTCTTGTTGAGTCGACTGTCATTTCTCACTTCAAGCTATTTTTTGTACTAGAGACAACAATGGGCTCATAAATTTCCTCCACTGCCACCAAGGACCCCTGGGGTCTCGCAATACCCTGGTAGCAAAATCCGTACATAGCCTGCCGCTCTACTTCATCACCTCTCACTCATTCTCATCCTCTCAACACCCCCCCCCCCCTCTTCGAGTGCTGTGGATTGGGGGAGAGCATTCCAGGACCCTGCATATGCAAGGGAGGCAGTTTTTCCCATGGGACTGCAGGTGAAAACTAGGGTTCTCTTAGCTCCGCGAGGGACGCCATCTGTCCCCTTCGCCTTCCTGCTTGCAAGAGAGGCGCCCCTGTTTTTCTGCACATGACCCCCACCCGCCCGAACCCCCTCCTTCCCTTACCTCATGCCATCCCAGCAGGACGCATCATCCAGGAATGCTCCCCCTTTCCCCTCACACATTAACCCCCTCCAGTTTTATCCTCCACCGTGTGGCAGGCCTTCTGCCAACAACACACACACATTCTCCCTTCCACCATTTACATCACTACGACTCCGCGCCTGTGCCAAAAATGATTGTATATCGCTGCTGATCAGGGTTAAGTCAGACATACTCCTTGCTCTGTGATTGCTGCTCGCTGCCAACCTCGTTTTTTGGCACTCGTCGTCAGTTTTAATTGAGGTTGACTGATGAGAATGTACAGGGTCAATATCTGACTCGGGCCTCTCAGCAGCTAAACATATTTGAGTGAAGACATTTGCACTTTCAGTATAAATTACTGTGTCAAGACTTTAAGGTCACTTAGTTGATAATACACCCTAGGCTTGAAACCAATCCATCAGAGGGCACCACACACACACACACACACACACACACACACACACACACACACACACACACACACACACACACACACACACACACACAAACGTAGGTGAACCTGTCTATATCACTTCAGTGAGCCAAATCAAGGATCAGACTCGGGACTCGTGCTGCACCCACTTTACCAGCTGCGCCACCATGCTGCCCCTTTCACACCATGCTGAGAACATGTTATTTACATAACACACACACACACACACACACTTCACTGTGGCAGGATATGCTTGATGTGATGCACCCACATGCAAAGTGGAAAGATGTTTCTGGTGCCAAAAAGGGCAGCAGGATATTTAATTATTCTCTCACTTATACAAGCTTTTAATATAGTGTTGTTGTTGTTATTATAATTAAAAATAAAAGCAGTTGTATGAATAACAGTAATATTTATTGCTATAACAATAATTTATAACTAATATTGTTATAATAACACAATTTATCATCATTTCATATCATATCATCATAACAATTATTATTATTATAATCACAATCAATTCTAATATTTTTATTATTGTTGTTATTTTTGTAAATTTTATAATAATAACAATCATCATTATTGTATTTATATGTTAAAATCTGCTTATTATAAATATTTTGTAGCTATTATTAGTCAATTTTATTATTATGAAATGCAATAATGTAGTAATAATAAAATCATTATTGTTTTGGATTATTGTTTTTGGTATTATTTTATCACCCTAAGTGAGGTACAGGATTGGCAATCAAAAAGTCCTACCAAGTTGCCAATGGGGGCCCTTCAGCAAGGCCCTTAATCATCGATAAAAAACGACTGTATACTTTCATAGTTCTTTAAGTTGCTTTGGATAAAAGAATCTAAATATACAGAGGTAATTTTAATATACACAAACTGTGCCAATGTATGTAGTGCCTTTTTTTTTTTTGGGGGGGGGGGGGGGGGGGG
>JAOTRQ010088817.1:0-10940 GCA_028565875.1 Hoplisoma paleatum
GGGAGAACATGCAAACTCCGCACAGAAAGTCCCTAGCCCGACCCGGGGATCGAACCCGGGACTTCTTGCTGTGAGGCGACAGTGCTGAACCACTCAGGCACCATGCTGCCGATTAAACAATAACATATTCACTTGATCATGTATTTAAATGAAATCACAACATGCCAGTCTACAGTTTACCAACTTTGTTTCCACATCACACTAAGCAATTGCATGACACGTTGTAATTACCTCTGATAAGGTGTAAAAATTGGACACCACCCATTAAAAACACTTAACAGTGTGTTAACAGTGTTAACAGTGTGTTTTGCGACGGCAGAAAAGTAAATGCTAACATATTACAGGCCAGATTGGACATCCAAGAAAGACCTTTGAGTCTTTGAGTCTGCTAAAAATCCAAAGAAACAAATACAACTGGTATCATTCAAATGCAAACATGTTTTACATATTCCACACAAGAAAGAGAAGGACAATTCCAAAACAACTCACAAAAATTGGCATCCCAAACCATGTATTTGCAATTCAATCAAAATTTACAAGGTAAAATGACTCCTCCAGTTTAGTTAAACTGCAGATTTACAAAAGCAAAATCAAATTAAACAATATTAGCTAATACCAAATACATTAGTAGCTATATAGTATACATGAACTAACAATGTTGTACAATATAAACTATATATAACCGACTGTAATTGCTAAATAAATCAATATCGTTAATGACCTTGTCTTATCAGCCTGTAGTTTACTGTGAGTTTTTCATTTCCTTTCCGGTTAACATCCAGATGGATTTTGTGTATGCAAAATCCAACGTAACCTTAGGAAACAGGAAATAGCTTCACAGGTTGTTTAGTTTCTTTCACCCCCTCAAAGATCATATTAGTAAACTAGCTACCTAAGTGTGTACATGTAGTGTGTGGAGTTTGAAACAACCTGCTACATACATATATGTCCATTGCACTGTCATTACAATAACAAACTGTAATGTAAGAACATTTGAATCCAATAGAGGGTGATGCAACTCAACAAGCTTCAGTCGGCCATGACAACTGTTCAGGGTTTTTTTCTGTTCCTCTATCAGTCTGCTTCATGCTATGCATCATGGTCGCTGGTAAAGCTTATACACTGTACATTCTTTTTACCCTCTTATCAGGTATAATATTATATTATATAATATGTATGTGTGTGTGTTTGTGTTATTTTCTACACTGATGCCATCTTTATACTACATAAGGTTATTTTTGTTCTCCACCAGGTCTGGTCTGTGTCGAGATAAAGCAGCCGTTGTATCTTGCAGCAAATCAAGCAAATCAAGTAAAGATTGACTGCAGCCATGATGACAGCAATTTAGATGTCATGTTATGGTACTACCAGAGGAAAGACAGCACAATGGTTTTAATCGGCTATACTTATGCCACGGCTCCTCCGAACTACGAGGCTGGATATACCGAGCGCTTTAAACAGATCAGGGTGAATACACTAACAGGACATTTGACCATCTCTAATATCAACCTGTCAGATTCGGCTGTATACTACTGTGCTATGAGAAGACACAGTGCTGCTGTTTTATCAGCAGCTTGACTAAAAACCCCAACTGTACAGGAAACTTGCCATGTCTTTAACTTCTGCGGGTTTTTGTTTTTTTTGTTTTGGTTTTGTTAGAGCAAGAACGTGTAAAGTGTAAACATTTATTTACATAACAGGCTTCTTGCAAGAGTATTTCTGTTGTAAGTCAAAAGCGCAATCTTATAGCTGGCCACTTAGGTTGGTCCTCAAGTAGTAGTTGTTATAAAGCTTTCAAGCTTGAATGGAAATCAACCCCCTGAGACCCCGATTGAACAAGCAGCTACGAAAGTGAATAAATAAGTGATACGCTTCCATCTTTGTGGCTACACTTATTGTCCTTTGTTCATGTGTTACCTGAAGAGGGCGTGTCAGGTGAAATAGTTAATCATGGCACCCTTGTGCTTGGTAGCACTGCATCACTTGTAGCAAGTCTCTTCTGAACCAAACTTACTTCAGCATGACTAAAACAGTCATATACTTAACCTGGTTCATCATATTTAAAGGTATGTCATTATTAATAACTGTAAATATCTTAATTACGCTGAATCGTTGATACGTCTATTAATTCCTGCATTCTTGTGTTTCTGTTTTAGGCTGTAGTGATGCAGTGTTGATAAGCCAGTGGCCACAATACATCTCTAGTTATAACGACACCTCAGTGGATATGCACTGTTACCAGAATGAAACAGACTATGACTACACATACTGGTACAAGCAAATCAGAAACACCCAGCTAATGCTAATAGGCAGATTTGTAGCTAATACAGCTACAATCGAAGAAGGTTTTGAGAACGGCTACAAAATTTGGGGAAACAAAAAGAAATGGTCCTTAACAGTAAGTGTCACCGGAGACAGTGATGCTGTTTACCTTTGTGCTGCCAAGTTACACGGTGCACAATAACTGATGATTTGTGCTACAAAAACACACTGGAAATCAGCCAAAGCTTACAGCTGACTTAACCAGATGTTTCCGCCGTATCCTGATGTTTTACACAGCATTATGATGTCTGTTTCTCATCTATAACTTTATTTATTCCATTATCCTGGTCATAAGATGACCGATGCACTTTGGAAATGTTATATTAAGGCACACTATGCATCCTTTTGAAGTTTTTATGAGGCGCCCCCTACAGGCTGGGAAAACTGCTCATTATCATAACGACATGCTGCTTTTTTTCCGTGTGCACCTCTTTTGCGTAAATGTTTTGAGCAATGCAGGCCAATACAACGTATAATCATGTCAACTAATAGTCAATTAGTAATTTAATTAATAACTAAGAGTCGATTAATAATTTCGTTCCAATTTTCAACAAGTTTGTAGTTTTTTGTGTTTCATACAGAGCACAGATTAGAGTTTCCGAAAATAATTTACATATATATAGTAGTGGTGGGGTTGTAATGAATGTTTTACACTGGGTTTAGAAGCATGCTCCTTCGAATCATCTACACTCGTTGATTTTTAGCTATTTCAGAATTGGCTTTAGATTTCTGCTTTAATTACTTATCAAATCTTCACAGTTTCATAACATAGTAACATAATATTTATCATAAAAGAACTTCAAGATAAGAGTATCTGTTAATTGAAAAAAAATGTAAATGTATATCTATACGTAATATGTTTATTAGCTTTTTGATTGTTATAATGTTTTTTAAATGCTTAAATAATTAGCTTTTGTTGGCTTGTGTGATTCCACTAAGTGGCACTATTTAACTACAACGATGTCATTTTTGCCAGCTTGCTGCCTGGCACCTGACAAGTGGCAAAGCAAAATTGTTTGTGAACATATCTGCATGAAAGGTGTGGTGCAAAACGGTAAACTCCAGCCCCCAGAATGAACACATTTGATGCATGCAGAACATGTGCGAACACACTTGAGCTGTGTATCATGAAAAAGATGTACGCAACAATTTACAGACTGAACATAATCTTCCTTTTGATAATAGGTACGTCATTTGTGGGATACATTTTGTATTCAGTGTTTATTTATATAGAATTAATTTTTTGTTTTTTGTTTTTTAAGGGAGGACAAATAGTTCTAAAGTTCAACAGATCTCATCGATCCTGACTGAAGAACAAGACGATGTGGTGATCCAGTGTAGTCACAATGACAATGCACTACTGAACATGCTATGGTATCAACATAAGCCTGACAGTGGTGTTCTGGCACTAATTGGATATACCTATGGCACAAATGAGCCAAAATATGAAGATGATTTTAAAACTCGATATGTACTGACCAGACCAAGTACACTTACAGGAAGTCTTACCATACCAAAAGTCCTCCAGTCCGACTCTGCTGTCTATTACTGTGCTGCCAGTATGCACGCTGCTTTATTATCATACAACCACCTTACTAAAACCTCAAACCCTCCAGAACGTACACATATTGGATTTAGGTTCATGTTTTGTTATCTAATGAGGTATATTACCTGTTTGAGCTGTTACAGTTCACTGAAAAATATGAAAGTTAATATATGTGCAGAAATCAGACATTTTATATGGGACGAGAATGCAGAACAAACACTTCTGGAATGATTGCAAACACACAATCAAGATAATTTCGGTATTAATTTCAGACAATTTCAATTTCAGCAGCCCATGCAACCATAGAGGAGAACATACAAACTAAGCATATAAATCACCGAATTGCTTTATACAGAAATATTTTGGACACATATTTTGTTCAGTGGAAAATCTGTCTGTGCCTCCTGGGGGACTAAAATATAAATGTAAATTGATTTCGGTAAAAAAGGACGTTTATTCCATAAGTGCATTGGAACAACCGTAAGGCAGTATCATGTAAGCATAATTTAAGATAAGTTTAAGAAACGTGGACCATATTTTCTTAACTTTTCCTGTTTTCCATTATGTTCTGGTAAACAAGTTCATAAGTTTATCATTACACACAGATAAATCAAACACAGTCATGTGCAATTTTGTATCTTTAATTAACCTCTGAATGGACCTGGAATGTCCCACATGGGAATTGATCCCAGGATCTTGGTGCAGTGAGGTGACAGTTCTACCCAATTAGCTGTGAGAAACTCATGAATCTAATTGTATAACATATTGTTTTGACAAGCCTAAACGTTTTGCACCACTTGCATGCATGTTTATTATATGCATTATTATTTGTCGAAACTCCGCCCTAAAATTCATACATCCTCACACACACACCCCTTTCTTTAACAATATACCCACTGTAGCCTTATTAAAACTGTGTATCAGAAGGATGTATACTCTTTGTGGCCTATGCATGCTCTTTATTTTATTTTTTGGTATGATTTTTTAAATTCATTAATAGCTGTTGATAAATATGCTGAAATGATCAATCTTTTCTTTCTTTATTTTACAGGCAAAACGAACAGTGTCACATTTCAACAGATTCCATTGCTTTTAATCAATGAAAGTGACCATGTGACGATCCAGTGTAGCTACGACAGCAGTAGCCTCCCGTTTATGTTGTGGTATCAAAAAAAGAGTGATAGTACAGCTTTTTCCCTGATCACTTCAGGATATGCAACAGGTGATCCAACAAATGAAGACGGATTTAAAGATCGGTTTAAGCTGAAGAGGAAGAGCTCGCAAGCTGGAGATCTGACCATCTCTAACCTTCAACAGTCAGACTCTGCTGTTTATTATTGCGCCGCTAAAGAGGCACAGTGCTATCATTTTATACAAGTGCTTTACTTAAACTTCAATACACCAGTCACACACACACACACAGAGAGAGAGAGAGAGAGAGAGAGAGAGAGCTTCATTAAACCAAGAGTTGTTAGTGGCTTGTTATCTGATGTGGTGTGTATTATTGCTTGTACTACAGCTAAACAAGAACGTTTCATAAAAGTAATAATTAATAGTTGCAGTTGATTTATTTTCTGGACCTGAATTATGTTTATAATGTGTATTTAAATATACATTATACATAGATATAGTACAGAATCTTTATAGATCTTTGCGTTTAAGCATATATGAATGTATTCTATATCTGTGAATATGTATCTGAGTGAATGTAGGATTGTTTGTATGAAGGTATATATGTACTCAGGCCTGACACTACTGTGTACTGGCTTTGTGTCGATGGGACAATTCAGCATCTCCAGTTAACCTGGTGGAATGTTTTCGGACTGTAGGAGGAAATCAGAGCACCCACAGGAACCCCACATGGACAGATGAGAGAACAAAAAGCTTTACATAGAAATAAAGTCACCTCCTCTTTATTGTTTAATACAGATGTGTTGCAGGAAATGATTTGCTTGAGAAGAAGCTCCGATAGCAAAATGAATTTGCTGGATCTGCTGGTGTCACTGTTGCTCATCCGTATGTTTTATTTTTTCATTTTAGCACATGATTTATGAACTAAAAATCACTTGACATCTAATTTACTTTCCACTGTTTAATAACTCGATCTCGATTAACTTGGTATTTAATATTTAACTTGATCTTACATTTGTTCAGGTAATATTCTATGTCAGATGGTGCTTCAGGAATCCAGCATATTGGCTCTGGCAGGGTCCAATGTGTCTTTTCCCTGCTCTATAGCAGGAAGGTACGACATAAAAAGCTACACTATGCAGTGGTACAGACAAGTTCACTACGGCAGCCCAGTGCAGTTTCTTATGATGGAGTATGAAGCCCCGACAACAAAAATGAGTGTTTCTTTATCTGAGAACAAATTCAGTTTGAGTATTATCGACCTGATGCTAGAGGACAAAGCAACATATTACTGTATTGCTCATCACAGTAAAGCAAGATGCAGTTTTAGTCTTACAAAAACATCTGCATGCTGTCTGTAAACCATGGTCTACCAGTCAACTTTGCATAAAATAATATTGTGTGTTTATGATTAGATATCACAAATCAAAAACTGTTGCCACCCCAGCTAGATAGTCACAGTCCTTTCTGTGAAGAGCAGGGCTCACCAACCTTTTTAAAACTGAGAGCTACTTTTTGTGTACCAACTAAGGTGAAGGGCTTCCAGTTTGATACACACTTGTGAAATCACACATTTATAACTTTTAATGACATGTTACTATTAATAATGAATGATATTCATCTATGAGTGTCAAGAAAGGCGCCCCTAAATAAAATGTATTATTATTATTATATGTGAAGATGTTGATCATGTAAATAATTTCTCACAAATCATTTTCAACAATCATTTAACAAGGTAGGAAACAAATAAATATCAATATGCAAAATATGCAGTTAATTTTAGAACAGGCCCATGGGCGACTCATGAGGTACCACGTTGGTGTCACCTGGTTTAAACAAAAGCTAAACAAAAATATCTCAAAAGATATTTTGGCATAATAAAGAAGCGCGTCTAATAAAGAAGAATGTTCGTCTGCCATTTCGACCAAAGTGTTCCATTTAGGACAGCACTCACCCGTCGAAGTGCTCAGTGCCTCCATGTGCATTAAAACTCATGGATTGATTTGAGAACCAGCTCAGGAATTCGTATTTCTGACTGTGTTGACTAGTTCGGACTGTCAACTCAATACTGCCCCCACTATTTACGGTGGTATTGCTTCATTTCGTAAGTTCTGAGTACAAATTAATCAACAACGTAATCGGTCGCATCCTGTTTTAAAGATGAATAAAAGATTATGAATATAAATTTACTTACCTACCTCGTAGAAATACACCAGCATGAAAGACAAAAGAGAAACGATACAAATCAGACAAAAGAAAGACGATAAAGAAATGATACAATTCAGAACCAAAGAACATAAGAATTAAAACATTTACTCTACAAAAGCATCACATTATTAAATCTTGTAATGATTTCACTAAACCATTATAATAACTTTTAATTCTGTTCATTTTCCCTAATTTGGTTTAATGTTTTTCGGCTGTATCCAGAACTTTTGACCTTCTGTCTCCTGAAAACTTACCGAAAGATCATTTCATTATTTTTAACATACACATGCTCGCATTATTATGACCAATTTCTTCTAGTCTGGCTAAATATAAGGTTTGGTCGTCTTCCTAGGGGTTAATAGAGCATGACCAAGACCTTCAAGCTCTGTACTGCACCCTATTGAGAATGAATGTTTCCATCGCAATGGATCCTCTCTCCTTCCCCCTCCAGGAGATAAAGGATGCACTGAAGTCAACACGGCTTCAGATGCCTATGACAAGCTACCTCTTTATTTGTAGTCTCATCCCACACGGTGGTTACTTTGAATACACTTGTTGGTAATTTGGTGTGATTTTAGTGATTAAAGTACCGAGTTAGAGATCAGAAGGTCACCAGTTCAAGGCCCATGTACATATAGGATAGATATCACTGGTCTTTCCTTCCTACCAAGGTTAGACTCTACAATCTGAACTGCCATATAATATACGTATCATTTAAACATTTACACCCTAAAAAGTGCAATATATCTTTCCTTCATCGTGGAAATCATAATGTCATATGAGACCTCAGATAGCTCAGTCGGTAGAGCATCAGACTTTTAATCTGAGGGTCCAGGGTTCAAGTTGATTGGGCGTTTGTATAGGACAGTGTAGCCTAGTGGGTAGAGCGTTGGGCTGTGAACCCAATGGTTGGGGGTTAAAATCCAGGCTCTGCTACACGCCCACTGCTGGGTCCTTGAGCAAGACCCTAAACCCTGTCTGCTCCAGGGCGCCGTACGTTGGCTGACCCTGCACTCTGACCCCAACTTCCGGACAAGTTGGGATATGTGAAAAGAAACACTTCGTTGTACTGAACATCTGTATATGTGTATTGACAAATAGAATTTTCATTTAATGCACAATCATCTGTAAATATGTTTCTGTAAATAGTTTTTGTATACTTTTTGTAAATTACCCCACTGTGGGACTAATAAAGGATTATTTTACCTCATCTGATCTTACTACCACTACTTGGGCCCCTGATTAAAGCACTTAACCCTCAACTGGCCCGCATGGCGATCAAACCCAGGACTTTCTAACTGTGAGGTGACAATAGGTCCCAAACCGTATCCAAGAAACCCAGTTCACTCAAAGTACCAGGATGCTGCACTTTAACTGGCTATAAAAAACTGTAATAAACGGTGCACACTACGCACACTGAACCGACACCATTACACCTACGTAATAGAAGGTATCAAGAAAAAGAGGCAACTGCTTCGTATAAATGCACACATTAATAACATTAATTATAAAACGAGTAAGGTGTAACCCGAACAATTTAGCTTAACATATTTAGCTTAATGTATGCTAATAACACTATGCGGTACATTATAAGGCTCAATTTGAGACCAAACCTATAATCTCTTCTATTTCTGAACCCTTATTTTGTTTCAGTGTTCACTCATTAAAAGCACAGTGTTGATTCAAGTGCTACGATCATTGTCGTGTAATTTATTCGACCGCACCGCCCCCGCTGCGTATATCACTCAGGCATCAAGATAAAAAAGTGGAGCGAAGAAAAGTGTAAATGTATGTGGATTTGTGAGAGTTATTTGCAGGCTATTCGTTCAACATACTAATCCGCCCCCTGTGGGCTCTCGCTGTGCTACCACTGGAGAATTTGACACTGTGCTGCCGATGGTGTACCAGTTTCAATGACCATGCCAACAGTTACTGCGGATACAAGGTCAAAAAGCCAACAGGGAAAACAGCAGGCTTCGAGCAAACCATGCTAACAGGCCGACGAGGGAATCGCTGGAGGATTGGTTATTTTTATTCATGGCTACAAATGCTATAAACTCAGCAAGAGGATTAAAAAAAACTCTGTACGCGAAGCTCAGTTCAATTAACAGGATTTACTTCCATTAGCATTGTTAATTCCAAACTAATGAACCGTCCGATCATTACTGTAGAAACTGTGAAAACTCATAAGTCATATAAAAGAAAGCAATGACGTGTAGTATATTAACACCGCAGCTTTACTCCGTGAGCATAAAAGGATCTGTTTTATATTGAAGAAAAAAAAGAATTAATTGAAAAATAAATACTTTTTTTATTTGGCTTTGTCTTTTGCCATTAATGATTTTATTTTGAGAGATAGATTTGCCATTTTTACCATATTGATTAGCGTATTGCGGCAAAAGTGTCCACCGTGCAATCCACCTCGCCATACAAGCACGGGAAATATTGACTAGAACACACCAGCAGTGATTTGGATTTGGCCTGCTGAGTTCTTCAACGTTCTACAGACTAATGAGTCAAAACTGATTAGAATTACGGATCAGCGGCTTGTCTGGTGTAATAAAAAGTAAATCTTCTGACCAGAACACTAAATTAGAATTTTGTTTAGTCACAGTTGCTAAGTAGGTAGAACAGTTTCCTCAAACATAAAGAGCTTGATTTTGGACTCCCTCTGGGTATCTGGGTCTCCTCCCACAGTCCGAAAAGATACGCTCAGGTTACCGAAATGACTATGGCAGATTTAACACCGTCCGACATACAACACCATCCGCTCAATAAAGTCGTTTTCCTTTAATAGTTCTGCGTCGAGGTCTTATATGCACCGCAAAGTAATTCACAGCCACAACACTAGGTGGGGGCATCGAGTTTCTGTTTGACTGTGTTTACCCTCACTTTTGTTCGATTGGTTATTATAGATCATAGCTGATCGATACTGAACAATGAATGTCTAAATATCGGATCATAAACTGCCACTGACAGAATGTGACGACTTTATTTACAACCATGTGCACTCAATTGCTTCGATGGCTATCATGCTCCCTCTTGTGGTCTGAGTCAGTATTGCTTGTGCTTTGAGTCGATTTGACATGTAGTTTAATAATTTTAGAGGTGCTGGTCAAACATTCGGACAAACGTTCGGAGGGAAGCCGCCGATTCCTCTGCTGACTGAATGATGCCGTTCACACTGAGACGAGGGATAATAAAGATCAGTGTGTGAGTCTGATCAACATGCAGCAAAAAAAAATCACATTTTCACTCTCACTAGTTGTTTAATACTATGAATTGCATTAAGAATTACAATCTTAATCGTTTTGCTCAGACACAGAGGCTCAAATTGTGATAGCGATCGTTTAAAGCATCACCACGAGCTGTATCGTAGTAGCTCGGTCAAGAGTGAGAGTCAGGACTGGTACCAGAGAACCATAATGATGAGAATAAAATGGTGTTTGGGGGGGTCACAATGGAAAAATATTAACTATCAGCTATAAAAGTTTCAGGTAGTTATTCTGTCCATTTAAGGGGTATAGAAAGTCTTCCTTTAAACTCCTTTAAAGCTCCTTTAAAGCTCTTTTTTTCTTGCTTTTATTGAAATGGACTCCCTTTTTGACTATTGTTCTGTGTATTTTATACATCCATGTTCATACATATTACGACCTTCATACTTAAACTGAATTGCACTCTATTACAGGAACTAGCTTGTTTGCACATCTGTAAAGACTCTGTAAATAAAAAA
>JAOTRQ010088856.1:0-10934 GCA_028565875.1 Hoplisoma paleatum
AATGCATGTTGGTGGTGGTGAATGATTGGTGAATGTTTTCCTGATAATTCTGTAAGTTTTCCTCTTTGTGTCTTTATTCTTTTCAAAATGATCCCATATTTTAGATCCTTCCACACATGGAATAACGTCACGTTTTCTTCTTGTGGTGTTTAATGGCGCTTGACAATAATCTGAGGGTGTGCATTAGCATTACCACCACTTACTGGTATGGTGTGTCACGTCTTCCATTGTGACGCCGTTCAAATTAAAAGTCCCAGAAGTCCTTTGATGAAACGCAGTGTTTTTCTTTCCTGCAACTAGTCGACCATTGGAATTTGTCCGACTAGTAATTTTTTCGGTCGACCAACGAATAATCGATTAATTGCGGTCAGCCCTACTCTTAATCCACAGTGCTGATTTCCATGCACATTTAAGAAAAAAATGCATATGACTGCTACTCATGTGCCAGAGGGGGAGTGGGTAAGCTACATTCACAATTAAAGCTGAGGTTAGCATTAGAGGAGAGTAAAGTCATTCAGACACGAGGAGGTGCCCGCAAAATAGAGAAACATTCTTTAGCCATATGAGAGAACTATAATCATCTTATTTAAAAAGAAAAGCAGTGGTACTTAGACCTATGACAACTTTCAGTATATCAGCATTAATATAATATTTTCTCATGAATTCACAGTATATTTTTGCATTACTGGTGATTCACGGAGCTGCAAATGGGTTTTAGACCGTATAAATATTCGGTACTCTGTGGAACTCCAGTTTAATCTGCTTGGCAATCAATGCTTCAGGTTTTATACTGACTTTATATGAGATTGTTTTGACACACACAACCTATACCATTTTTTTCTTTTCCTTTTCCCTTGGAATCAAATTATTGCATAAACAATCTAATCATTACAGGCTAACTCGTGCTTGGTCTTGGAGAATATGAGATTGATTTAGATACTGAGCCTGATCTGAATGTCTAATGATGTCCTGTTTCTCCTTTACCTTGGTGTTTAAAAAAAAGTGAGTTCAAGCTGTATCATTGTGTGGGACTTTGCTCTAAGTAGAGAAAAGCTGCTGCAAACTCGACCTGAGCACTAAAGATGAACAGTTTCAAATATTAATTAACAAATATTCTGTAAAATGTACTAAATATTTTGACTAAGTGTTCTTGGGTGTGTGTCTCTGTTTAAAACAAACAATCCACCAATTTATCTGCTGAGCAAAAGTATTGGAACAGATAAACTTGAACTACATAAAAGTAGGTAAAATTTAATATTTAGTTCAAGTATGTTGCAAGTACTAAATCAATACATCAGTAACATTTTTCGTTTGTGTTGTAGTGTTTGTTTTAGGTGTTTGTGCACTCCAGCCATCTGGATGTTGTCGCTGATTTCACAAGGTTGGTTTAGTGTCTTTTTTTTACAGCACACCCAACAATGTTTCCCTCATCAACTACTGATGTTTTTTCTAACTCTACCAGTTCAACATCTGTACATCTTAGTTTACTCCTGATGATTCATTTTGGAACATTCTAAACAATTGTACTGGCGATGGCTAAAATTTGTGTAATTGCGGTGATTGACTTTCCGTCTTTTCTCAACTTAACAATTGCTTAGTTTTCACCCATAAACAGCTCTCTGGTTTTCATGTTGATTATTAGTCTATAATTGCTCAGTATGCACCAGCAAAAACCAAATCTGAAAATAATTGTAAATATTTAGCACTATTAGTTGTCTGATAACTGAATGTAATCAAAACACACTTGACAGTCACATGTTCCGATACTTTTTTTCAGCAGATAAATGGGTGGGTTCAGAGAAGAGGTGCTATATTCTAAACTGTGCTTCAGGTCCAGATGCAAACACCTGGAATGCAAAACTGTAATGTTGATCTATTTTCTAATATTTATCTGTGTAAAAGTGCGTAAAAACAATGATTTGTGTATTTCATTCCATTTTACAAATGGTATATTGTTAAACTTAATATGATGCTGTGTTGTTTATATTGTATTGTTTTATATTGTTTAATTCATGAAAGCGCCAAACAATTGCCTTCTAAGTACCTTTTAAATAAAAGCTCACCACCTACTTACAAATACATGGTAGTTCCAAAAATGTTCTTGTCACATACGTGCTTGTTCATCAACATAGCCTCATAAGTCACAAGCAATAATTTACTTCTATAGCTCTGAGAATGCACACTTAATTATCTCCTACATTTATGTCATGAAACAGAATGGGTAACAATGTAACAGATTTAAAACCTATAAATGACACGATTCTTAAGGATGAGTGCTTCTGTATATTTATACAATATTTCAGTTTTTCTGACTCATGGACCAAACATTTATGTTCCCCGTGTGCTCCTAGTTTTGTATGTCTGTCAGTCCGCTTTACGGTTGAGTTATAGCTTATATTAGATTCTTTACCAGATGCGGCACGCTCGCCGTCACTCAGGCATGATGAGACCATTTACTTTCCCATTACATTATGGTCCTGGGGCTGGATTGGTATTGCTACTTCAGAATTTTCATGAACCTCTCTCTAGAATCCTTCACAGGTTCGCCTCAAGTCAAGGATGTGGTTAATAATTTTTTTATGTTGTGAAATGTTTGGATTTTTCTTCACAAATCATCCATTTATGAAAGCTTTTTAACAAATATCCTTATCAACTTATTTGCACTGACAACTGGTCAACATTAAAATGCAATAAGCTGTGTTTTATGCATTTCTGGTAGGGCCTGTCCTTCCGACGATTAATCTGCATAAGCTGTGTACGCAGCAATGTGTCACTTAGGAAATAATGCTGGCCTTTTGAAATCAGATACCCACTAGGATTTCACTGTAAATAAATAATATAGCAATAACTTGTACTTGCCAGAGAAGCTCAGCAAAACAGACCTGACCTATTTTTCAATATTTGCGTTTACATTTACATCACTTTTCAGCTTGTTTACTAGACATTTTTTGCCAGATTTACTTCACCAAATTCTCAGCTTTACCAGATTTCTCAGATCAGGATAATCTTCCACTGATTAGTCACAGCCAACCAGCAAATGCTACTTTTACAGTTTATTTCCCTGCTTTTGATTGATTGATTAGATACATTGTGTACATTAGTTTTATACATTAAAGACGTTTGTTGGAGCTAACAAATTGCGTATATATATATATATATATATCTAATAATCAATCGATAGAGCCATTGACAATTAATGGCCTTACTTAAAGGCCCACCAACCGCAATCTTAAATGCATTACTTAACATTTTAACCTACATTTTAAGAAAGTAAATTCTTACTTAAAATGTGTTTTTTTCTTGCAATCAAATACAAAGTAAACAATTATGGTTTCTTACTTATAGGCAAGCAATTCTGTGTTTTCACAATTCCCCACTCAGGTAGGGCAGTGGTCTGTTAGTCTTGCCCTTCACCGCTTGTATCTGTGTTCACATCTCTGTGGCGCTATCGGATGTCTATACAGACTTTATTGACTGATGTCTGTGGCCAATAGATCGGCAACCTGTCAATGGTATCTCCGATTTGAGCCCTTGCAAATCCTTGCACAATGAAAAAAATGTTTAACTTAAACCTAACAAAATTACAGTTTATAGATTTTACATAGAATTAAAATATTTGGAGGCGATGGCCACACCAAGCATTCAAAAAAGCTTGTTTTATCATTTAATGATCACACACATTCTATAAAAACAAAGGTACACTATACCATAGCATATCAAGATGCCCTAGTTATAAACATACCCTTATTAAAGACATTAAAATCATTCAGAATTCAACTAAATTACCAATAACTGTACATTGAAGTTGAATATGAAAACATTACAACGTCTGCAAAAGAGTTTTCCACTGATTAATGTCTGCTTTCAAACCATCATTATCATCATCATATGAACATTTTCATTCCCTTAAGTTCTTACTTTGGGCACCATTTCCAACCAAAATATGTGAAAGCATTGTTGAAGACAATACATCAATTATTCTTTTCTTTCAGCACAAGATTAAAAAAAATCTAAAGCAAAAAATATAAAGCTTTAAAATCAGCATGATATATGCTCACCTGTACAAACATTTACCTGCTAGTTATGAGTTACATTAATATTTGCATCTTGTAATATGTAATATGCAACACATAGAAAAGAGTTTTAACATATTAACATTAACATGTCAGAGGGGCAGACGTGTCACCACGTGAGCAAGGCACCGAACCCCATAACAGCTCCTCAGGCAACATCATCAACTTACCCTGGGTAAAAAATAGTTTCCCACTTAATCACACAGTAAACCATGTTTACCGGCTAAATAAATTTAATGGCATTAGATGAATATGCCATGATTTGATTCCTAAACATAACTGTAATTAAACGTTTTAGCTCTGCAAAATGTGTCAGTGAAATAAAATGTTCGAAAATGTCTGTCTGTAAATGTAATTCTTGGTCTTATGCTTCCATCATTCAACCTTTCTATAATAAAACAATTATCTAGGAGCCTAGAAAGGAGTGTATCAATTTATGGTGGCTGATAGAAATCATGTACCAGTCACTGGTCTCAATGCTCAGTAGAGTAAATGCAGATGGGGGTGCTGGGGTTAAAAATCACTGCCAACTCAATCACTTCCGCTGCACTGTTGCAGTTTTGTTTGTGGCAATATTGTTCCAGGAAAATCAGTTTTAGGTTACAATGAGGTTGTGAGCCAGGTCTGACACAGGACAACATTTAATTTAATGTTACAGCATCTTCACGAACAGGAAAAAAAATATAAAGCAACCCATGGCAAAGGAGAATGGCACACCTGTCAGTGAGGCTGATACACTCCCCTGAGGACAATGACTATGCTTCCGCTCTGGATCCCACATCTGTCTCACAGCTTCTCAAAGAAAACAAATCCCTCACAGTGGAGATAGTCCAGCTGAGGAAGAGATACTTACTCACTTACTCACAAACTGACATTTGGCATTCACAGTTTGACTTTATCAGACACACAAGGTATGATGTCATTCGGACTTAGACTAGAACCACTGCAACAAATTAAGCTTACAGATGTTAGCTAAGTGAATAGCATTGTGACATCACAGCAAAAAAGTCCTGGGTTTGATCCCCGTATCAGGTAGCACGGGTCTTTTCTGTGTGAAATTTGCATGAGCTCCCTATGTCTTAAATGAAGATAATGAAATTGTCTCATGTGTGTGTGTGTGTGTGTGTGTGTGTGTGTGTGTGTGTGTGTGTGTGTGTGTATTTGTCTTTGTAGCCTGCAACAGACTGACTTGTTCAACTATTTACTGTATTCGCCCAGGGTGTGTCCCACTATGACCCTAAATAGTATCACGTAGTGGTAAACCTAGATAATGAATGGATGGATCTTTTTTAAATAGGCAAATAATAAAGACTAATATATCGTGAAATAAAATATAAACATATGTCATACTTCCAAGTAAGCTCACAGAATACTTTTATATAGGCTTTTAATCTTAGCATTGGCTAGTAAACCAACGATAATCGGAATTATGGGTTTTTTTCTTTAAATTTTAAATGTGTGAACCACAATATCAGCTGTCTCCATGGTAGAAAGATATGATCTTATTTGAACAAACACTGCCATCTAGTGTTCAGTGCAAATTTTACACGTATGTAGCCACATTACTCATTCATTTTCCTATCAGTTTATCCTCCATCCAATCAGGGTCGCAGAAAAGTTTCGGTATGACCATATTTGGTAGTCCGGTTAAGCCTAAGACCATTTTTGAATGACATAAATGAAATTGCATTTCACAAAATCGTGTCTATCATGTTCAGTAGTAACTAAATAAATTGAGAAACCTATGTGTGAAAACGTCGTTTTAAAAATGTTAATCCACTAGGTGATAAAAGCACCATAACAACCTGAACACTCCCCCATCAGTCTGCCTTAACCCTGGTGATGAAGTATTGGCTATCTTAATGTAATACATGTAATTGTCTTACATGTAGCATTATTCTCATTACGATTCTAGCAGATAGAATGACGCCCAATTCAGCATTTATGATTAAGGTTTTAAAAATTGGTTTAATAATACAACACTGATGAAAATCTTAAGACAAGTTGAAAGGTTGAAAGTTTGCATTTGGCATAATAGACATAATTGACATAATCTTATGATGGTTCTAAGCAGATATTAAAAACAACAATTTAACTAAAATAGGCTGTTTAAAAGCTGATCATAGGTTTAAGAAAAAGAAAACCCATCAAAACATAAACCAAAGTGTCAAAAAGACAAGAAAACTAGTGGGGAATTTGTTCTGGGTTTTGAAAATATGTGTATGTTCAGATTTGATTAATACAGTTTACTCTATATGAGTTGCAATGAAGTTAATTGTAGATAAACGTGCTTCCCTTATGTGCTTCCCCTATGTCTTTCTTTGTCAGGTGGAGAGAATTGTTGCAACCCGTCTGGACAGCAGGGTGAAGGGATCAGGGAAGGCTTTCATGTTCAGTATTAGTTTAAGAATTGTAATGATGAAAAATATATAAACTTTGTATTGTGTCAACTTACCAGGACAGCAGGTTTGTCCCCAATTTATTTACATCAAGCAACAGTAACGGATCAGGATACACAAAAAGTTTCTGTCTGATATCTGATTGTCATTTTGGCTAGTATCATCTGATACTGAGTATTAGATCTGCGAGCCAGACATATCAACAGAGGGTCGTGACTAACACTTCCATTTCGATTTGGTACAGACTTTACATTATCAAAAAAATGCTAAGATCCTGTGGTGCCTAGATTATATATTGTCATTAAAACACTAACATATAACATCACTTTCTTAGATCAGCTGAACAAGTACATTTCAGAAAATTAACATAATGCAGTGACCTTTGCAACAATCTGAAAAACAAAGGTCATACCTATTAGCCACTTTGTCAGTATAGGGCAGAGAAAAAGAGAAATGAAAAAAAACTGAGACCTTCCAAGAGATTAATGATGAGACCTAAAACCATAGTATTAGATTTTAGTGTCCTAGTCCTTTTCAGGGTCACAGTCAGAGCAACACACGAAACTTGGAGCAAAGTATTCAATTCTGTTTTGGGGAAAAGTTCAATTTTCCAAAAGTACTGATGGTGCACTTTTATGCAGCCATCACTGAGTCATCCTCTGCTCCTTCACCACCATCTGGCACCCTGTAGCCCTGCAGATGACAAGGACAGACTACAGAGCATCAACTGCTACCTGCTGCTGAAGGACATTTTTCAATATATCGACTGCTAAATATTTACTGTTAATAATGCACACTAAAACATACGTTTCTGTAAAAGCCACATATTTAAAGCAGTATTTTCAGATGTTTTACAGATGTTTATGTTTTTATATCCTTTATCTAGCATTGACCTACATCACATAACGTTTTTTGTGAACAGGAATTTCCTCTGCAAAGCTGCAGTGTAATCTCTTCATCCAGCTACATTTCTGTTTTCTCTGTATGTATCTATTTTATTTCATCTCTACTCAGATGCTTTAAAGTAAGATTACACTCCAGTGACCCTTTCTTTTTTTGGTCTCATACATGCCAGCCTAATTGGTTACATTTAAAGATCCTTGGAGATTAGTCATAACATTTACACCTTATGTAACAAATAGACTTTGTTACAAAACAAAGTTACACACAGAATTTTCTATACTGAGTCTGTCTTGAACTTGAATTCAAACGCAGATATAAAAAAAACCTGAGAAATCTGGTAAAATGCACTATTTCTTTATTACTTTAAGTACTTTTGTACTTCTTTCGATCCATTCATTCATCTTTCCTTCCATCGACCTAATTGGGACAGACTCTAAAAACAGAATCTACCCAATGTGATTCACAATACCTTTGGTTACAATCAATTTAACACACATACATTTTGGCATTTAATTATAACTTAGTGTACAAACAAATTTTGGGTTATGAACTGGGGTGAACAAAACAGAAGACAAACATATTCAGGAAGCACTGTGGGGCAAAAACAATTTTTTTCAAATGTAAAAAAAAAGATTAATGTTTTATGTGTATAAAGCTGTACATGTGTATTAAATGGTAGTTTGGTCTTGCTTGTGACAATACAACTGACTGTATAACATGGAGGAAAACATTATCCATTATCATGCTGGCATATTGTGTCACATCACATCGTTTTGAATGTCGAATGACCCTCCTTTTCAGCAAATGTCTTATTATAACCAAGTTCCCTTGGCAGCAAGACAACTCCCTTGTTATTTATACACATCCCACAAAATTTGGACAAGATATCATGTAACTACAAGTAACTATTAAAGAAGATCCAGCACTAAGATCTTTGGCGATGAAACATGTATATTTTACTTGGTATCTCGACATTCATTTAATGCCAAGACTGCCAAGCATGACATTAACTGTAACAACCGTAATATTAATGTTTTGACAGACCTACTTGATTGCATATTTAATTATAAACAGTTAGACTGTGGAAATTACAAGTGAAAGGTTTATGAAATATTTAGGTTATACTGTTTTAAAACATTCTAAAATATGCATGTAAATTGACAAATATTGTTAGCAAAAAGGAGTCAGTACTCAATATCGGTCAATGTGTATTATTATTAAGACTTTAGACACATATACTGGTATTAAAACTAAAAGGCGACAGGGCTTTATCCACAACTTTGGACCTGTGTGCAGTGTGTGTGCAAGCGTGTGTGTGCGTGTGATTTACTATCTGGAGACCAGATATGTCATCATAAAAAGGGCAGCCTTGGACAACCTTGATGCTGGAAGATTTCATAATAACCAAGAATGGACAGAAATTGCACTTGCAACTAAAACATACATTAAAGTGATTATATCTACAATATACAATTACGTTTTATGTCTAAACATTGTCTTTCCAGTTTAATTGCATGTGGCCCTAAAATCATTACAGACAACAGCAAGATAAAAGTATAGCCACTATACATACCAAATACCCGTCGATGAAAGAAGAACTTTCCCACAATGAGGCCGGTGATTATTGCCAGAATCCACATTATCACCTTCAGGACATTCCCTCCTCCTCCTGGATACTTGTTTAATATAAAGGAAAAACAGTTTCCCACCACTATCATGTGTGCCTCGGTCTGGCTGTGGGACACCGGGTCCTCAGCAAAAATTAAAAAGTTAAAAAAGGTGACAAGATAGGCTACAACCAAGCGGGACCATGGGTGCTGAAAATAGTAACGGAAGCGGGCATCTATTTTCATTCTTCTAATTCTCGCCATCCATCTGCCACCTGAGACAAAGAAAGAACGTCTTGAAGGGTCAAATATTTAATTAGAAACAGTACCACATTATAAAAATAATATACTACTAAATGATCTTAACACGATCTTAACACTCTTCAGATCGTGTGCAGACGCAATGAGACACTTTTGACAGAGTACTTAGTCCTGTCTAACATCTACATGGGGCTTAGGCAATTCAAAAAGGCATTAATAAAATACCTAAACTGGGTGCAGCTCTGAGTGGGGGATTTATATATTTACCAACCAAATGTATTTAGATTGGTTTCATAGGGATTGCATAGAGGCTATAAATAGGTGGGCAGACGAGGCTGGAAGTTTCTGGACCAGCCGTAACCCAGTGGTTAAGGTACCAGACTAGTAAGCAAAAAGTCACTGGTTCAACCAACACACACACACACACACCAGTAATAATTTAAGGGACTTTGAATAAAAGTGTCACACGCTTAATGATGATAATGTAAATGTAATTTATCAGGCCCCAAATGGTGCACGATAATGGTCAAAAAATGTACTCCCCCACCTGTTTAGGTGTTTAGTGTATTTGCCCAGTGTGTGTCCCAACATGACCCTTAAAGTAAGATGAAGTAATGGTTAAAGTACATAATGGCCATGCTGCTGAGTATTTGGAGAGGACTCGTATATAGTGCTGCTGCTATTATTGCACCTGCTGGGAAATTTTGCTGCTCCAATCGGTGCAGCCAAAGCAAATAAAAAAGGAACAACGTGATGAACATTCTTAAATCATAACCGATCTAACAAACACACAAGTGTTAATAACCAGTTTAAACTGGGATATGGTGTCATTTAGGTGGCTTGCGGATTCGCTTTCTAACACCAGCTCCAGCTAAATCTAGCCACTAAATTTGAAAAGAGAAACTAGATTGTCTCCATGCGTTCCTTCTTCTTTCAATTAGGTAATAGAAACATGCACATTGTTAATTATAACTGGTTTATTTTCTTACAGAGGCATTCAGGAAACATCTTCGACCCCATCACATCATCGGTTATCTGCTCTCCACTAATGCCGCGTCCTTTTATCCGTCTCCATTTACAAATCACTACTCAGCCAGTCGCTAAAGCAAAGAGAAACGCTCGAAACAACAATAATACGCGATTTAGGACTGTGATCATTACCAATAAGTTTAAGTTAAGTTTAATACAAGCCACGGTAGATTTGAGGCTCGGAGCCAAGCTCACACGTTTTACTCGCCATCCGCCTCCCGTTTACACTCTCGTAATGAGTCGTTCGCGAAAGAGTCGACTCTTTGAACCGACTCGTAAGGGTACTGAGAACTGACTCGATGTAGCTATTTTTACATTATTACATGAGGTAGTCAGACAGACACTCGAAAATTATTTTAGTTGTATAACTGCCATTATGTTCGTAGTGTGATTGACACAATCGATATGTCCTAACGAATGTCTATTAGAGTTAAGTGTTAATGCTAGGCACTAGTATAGCAATATTTTGTTTAAAAAGTGGTCGCACAAGAATAAGGCCTAGACTCGTTCACTTTTAACTCAAAACGATGATAAACAATGCAATAGCATTCATCAAATAGGGGTATTTAATAGGGGGGCTTAAAATGGGTAGAGCGTTGGGCTGTGAACCCAAAGGTTGGGGGTTCAAGTCCAGGCTCTGCTACACAGCCACTGTTGGGTCC
>JAOTRQ010088867.1:0-10933 GCA_028565875.1 Hoplisoma paleatum
TGTGTTCAGTTTATTTTGCTCTGGTTAATATCACTTGGAAAATCCTTAGAAAACAAGGACTATTTTGTAAGGGGGCTAATAATATCGTCCTCAACTGTATGTTCTGCGTTTATTAAAAGTGACTTACATTATTGCATGTTTTTGGATGGTAGGAGAAATCAGGGCACCCGTAGTAAACTCATGCCTTTACATTACAGTTAAAGTGCACATTCTGAGCACAAAACCTTGCTCAAGAGTCTGACAGTAGGAACATGTCAGTAGTGTGGCTTGAACCAACAATGTTTCAACCTTCCATTAGTCCAGTTCCTTAAACAACAGTTTACAACATGCCCAGTCCAATATATTTAGATTTTCAGCATTTAGCAGATGTCTGTACCCAAAGCCACTTACAGTACAATAACAGTATTCAGTCTGAGCTATATAAGTTTAAGTTATTTGCTTAAGAGCCCAACAACAACCTAGCAGTAGTTGATCATAAACTGGCATCCATTGGATTAAAAGTCTAGTAACAACTTGCCCAGTCCAATAACTTGTACACTAAGGTAAGTTGGTTTGGATAAGAGAGCTACATTTTCTGGCTACTTTTTAAAGAATCACTAAGCTTATAAAAATACAGAAGGAGAGTCAGACAACTGTTGGATATTTAGGATTCAGGAGTACGTTTACGTTTCACTGTTGCACAAACACGAGCTTTGGCTGGATTAAGAAGCAGAACTGACTCTTACAACCTCATCATCACTCTGACACTAACAAGATGCGGTTCTATCTTCGTAAATTATACTTATTTGCATGTTAGTCAATCATTGCTCGCTGGCAGTGTATTTCCAACACACACACACACATCACACTTTCTAAAAGAGATTGCTACTTATTTGCATTTTAGCACTGTCAATCTGGTTAGAGGACGCTGTAACAACTTCAAAATAAAGTTGGATTCTGTCTTGCGCTCATACATTCATGGCTTGAGTTCTATTATTTCATAATAATCAATTTTTCTCTCCTTATTTTTAAAACTTTTAAAACTGGTTTTAAATAATATAATTAATCTGGTAGATGTCTTGTTTCATAATGTCCCACAAAAATATTAGAATAGAGTAGATTGCACTGATTCAACTTCTAGCTTCTAAATATGTCAATCATATTCAGACATTTGAAAAAGGAGCAATAAGATAAAAGAATCCTTTATTAGTCTGACAGTGGGGGGATGTAGCGTTTCTCTCCAAGGATGCTAAACCCATTGAAGTATTACCACATAGTTGGAGTCTGGTTTGACCCGGCAGGTCCAGACCCAGGAGTTCTGCTCTCCAATGGTCCCGAGCCGAACGCCGTCTTTGGTGTAGAGGGATGCCTGCTTGTCTGAGCCGCCCATCACGATGTACTCACCCTTGGAAAAGTAACTAACGCAGCAAGGGTCGAAGTTCAACTGTCTTTCTTTTCCAATCTTGTTTTGAAAAAAAGATGAAAGCACAACGTCAGTAATCAAACATGATTAGGCGTGTATAATGTTTATCACAGAAAGCAGTAAATAACCAATGTCATCATAATATGCAAATAATACCATTTTGTTATAGATATGTCTGTAAATATTTGAAGAAGAGGACACCAATTGCAGTTCTAGAGGCAAAATATCTGCTGACGGCACAATGCAACAGAACTTCAGATGCTCAAAGGTCAGTGTAGATTCTTCTTACACGTCTAATAAGAGACAGATCTGGATTGCAGGCAAGCCAGTAAAGCACATGCGGTCTCTCTCTATCAAGCCTTGTTTTTGATTCACATGCAGAATAAAGCTTGGCACTTATTTCCGATGTCAGAATAAGTTTTTTTTAAATACAATATTCAAAATCACACATACGCCATGCATCAACCACCATGATTGATGTCACACCCTTGGCTTTGATTGCACCCTTGATTTAAAAAAAAAAAAACTAGCTGATACATTAAAACTCAAACTAAAGCAAACCACAGTACACTCGAAATGAGCTCAGGTCCAGAAACACATAACCGATAAAGAGAACACGTGTCAAAAATATATCTACAGTTCAACAAAATAATTCTTCCCAGTGTATTTCAGCTTGTAATATTGGAACCTTCCTACTTCTAAATCATGACTTTTTCACTGGCCAATCATGTGTCTTCACTGAGGGCAGGAAAATGATTGTGAGCTCAAGCCCAGATAACAGAATTAAAAAGAATTGCCTCATCTGGTATTTAAAAAACAGATATCAGATATGCCCATCATAAGGGCAACCCCAAAATATGAAGTTAAAAAATATAAAAAATAATAAAATAGACTGATGTATGTTCGAAAAATGAAAAGCTTCAAAATGCACCATGAGCTCTTCCCTTTCGTGACTAAAAGCAATATTATTGAGCTGCTAGGGGTGTTTTTATGATTTAAGAGAATCCCTCGACCCTGCCACTATCCGTCAGTGACGTAATGGCATAATATGTGTTCACTGAGAGGAAACGCAAAGCAATTTGGAACACATCCACCAAATCTCGTTCAGCAGCTGACGTTTCCAGTCTGGAAATAAAACAGGCCATGTGTTTCACATAATAGAGCAGAATAGAATAAAGTCAGCATTTGCGACCTCAAGAGCAGATCATAAATCACGGGGCGTGTTGCGACAACATGAAATACATGGAGGAGTCATGGTGAAGTGCACATCCAGCTCCCCCCGGCACTTTCACACAAACAGATTTCAGTCGGAAAGTACAATGCCCTTTTTTTTGGAGAGGAGACAAAGTTCCTGGGAAATCATACTAATAAAGAGATAGAAATGTAGAAAATAGTTAAAATAATAAAAGAGCGCTTATGTTTCATATACCGACCATTTAGTGTCTGGTTTCCGTCTTCCTACTTTGTTTCTTTAGAAGCATCAAAGCTGAAATGGGCCGTTTGGCCGTCTCGGCATGACTGGCCCCCGACGTTTATCCTAAATGGCGCTCTTTGTGTTGGTTAGTGCAAAGTCATGCCTGAATTTTAAACCCTGCTTGACAAATACATTCACACAGCACATCTGTTTTCCCTCATAGTAGAACCCCGGGCAAAGCGTCTGGCCTCCATTTCTTTTTATTGATACCCCCTCGGACATTTTATTTGCCACTATTAATAGCATTCTGAGTCTGACGACATATGTGCGCAGAGAGAGAGAGAGAGAAGAGAGAGGAGAGAGAGAGAGAGAGAGAGAGAGAGAGAGAGAGAGAGAGAGAGAGAGAATGCAGACCAGCGAGAGTTCCAGTCTGGCCTGAAGTTTCGTAGGGAACAAGCAGCCAGCACAAATCTGCCCTTAATTACTACACTTCCCATGAATACCCTGAGGGAAAAGAGGCTTACAGGTTATGATTAGAAAGCTCTACAGGAGTGGTGAAAGAAGGAAGGGGGGGAGACTTGGTCTCTGTAGTTCCTCGCAATTCTTGCACTACAGGGAGCTGGAGATCTAGTACTAGGTCATCATTCTATAAAACATTTCAAATCTCTCCTCCCACGCCGAGGAACTCGTGCTGCTTTTTCTTTCACTAGAAGGAAGAAGGAGGTGATGGGGGTGCAGATCCACCAGTTGTTCTGGGCTAGTCTGGAGATTTGAGCCCTCCATTAATCAAGTTTAATCAGTGCTCAGCATCATGTCCCATGTCAGGATCCCTAGTCAGTACTGCTGGAGCGTGAACTAGTTTTAAATGAGTATTAATACACAACGACCAGGCAAAGCATTACGTCCGCTGACAGATGATGTGAATAACCACTTTTAAAGTAAGAGTGATATACATTTGCTTTTACATTTTCAGCATTTTGGTACATGTTTACATGACTTACAAACGTGCTTCGATATTTATTTATTTAGTTACTGAGCATGTTAATGTCATGTATTAAAACCTAGGTCAATCCGGTCAATGACAGGAAACACACACACGTCACAATTTGACCTCTTCAATTTGCCTTACCTGCATGTTTTTGAACTGTGCGAGAAAACTGGAATACCCGGAGTAAACCCACACAAACATGGGGAGAACCTTTTTGCTGTGAGATGACTACTCACTAAACCACCGTGCCACCCAAAGTGCTTCCATACTAGTAAATATCAATTGAAGTAGACAACCGTTTAGCACAAAATTGCTAATTGTAGTTAGCAAAAGAGGCACCAACTGAATATTCGGCAGATGGTCATAAAGTTATACTTTATATTAATATTAAATATTAGTCATTAGTTATTGCATATATATATATATATATATATATATATATATATAACCTTTCCAAAAAATATCATCACTCAAAGGGTTTTTCTGCTAATCAAGAGTTCAGAAATTCTAAATTCAACATTTTCAACAAGCGCTATGCGACTTCCAATTGTAACCGATTATATACACCATTGATAATGAGGGCTTTGAAACACACAGTCTGGTGAATCAGGAGGAACAAGAAGTCATGACAGGCCGTTCATTCCCGGAGGAAAGTAACTGGGGTTTAATATGCTCTCCGAAACATTTTCCAATCATCCATTCAAATTTGAAGAGGGATAATGGATTACGCTGGCTGAAAGGAAGCGAGTCCTGCTGTGCTTAGATCTCGCTTGGCTTCACATTTGCATGAAGTTAAACTCTACTCAACTGTCAATTCCGCAATGAGCGCTCGGTCTCCTGTAAAGTTTGTAAAACATTCTAATTAAAACCTGGAAGCAAGAGCAGATGCTGCGGATAATGCAGAAAATCAAAAGAGCCAAATGTTGACAGTGTGAAACTCCAAATATTGCACTATATTAGTAAAGTTCTTTAGTATGAGGTTTGAGTAGAGGCACTTTTTATTTATTAACGTCATTTTTTACACTTCTAGATAACACTCATAAGAGGAAACGGTCATTAATTACATAAGTCACATCAAACACAATTATGGACAATTTCCATGCAGACACAAGAAGAACATGCAAACTCATGCATACAGTAAGCCCCATTTTAAGTACAAATGATGTCGAGAAAAAAGTCAAAATATAATCGTCATAGCAGCCTAATCATGAGGGATGATCATAAATTATTAACTTGCTATATTCGTATCGTATCTACAAATAAAGAACATCAGCACCAGTTTGTTGATTAGCATAATGACATTAAAACAGCTTTACGATAGACGTTGTTTATTTAGAAGGATGTGCGACGCCATATGGACCATAAACCAAAGTCTTATCGCTGTGTAATGTTGTGTGGTCGGGTTTATACAATAAATACAACCACACAAAAACTAAGACACGCACCTATCGGAACTGACAAGACAATTACAGCGGTAGAGTCTTTAGCTATAATTTCAACTTAATCCTCTGTAAAACTTTTACATTTATATATAAATTCGGCTTCAGGTTCCTGTTAACTATTAATTCATTGTCGGTGTTTATAATAATTATAGTGTCCACACTGGGCAAAAAAATGCTTTTTATTTATTTTATTAACACATTTATTTATTAAATCATACCAAATAATTGGCTGTGGAATGAATTAGAGGAAAAAGAAATCACGAGGGGAACATGTACCTGCTTGCCACTGAGTTGGTAGAAGGAAAGCTTCTGTCCCCAGTCAGCCACTGCCAAGATATCATGGTGTTCATCCCTGAGGCACACAAACACACATTGTAAATAAAAAAAAATAAGTGACAAAGTTATTTTGTGAATAGACGTTCTACCAGTCCAGTACCTCAACAGCTAGGCTCCAACTGTCCTAAACTTCAGTCAAATCTGAAATCTGACTGCTACTTTATAACAGAAAGGTTTTTAATAGATTACTAATGTCATGCACGTAACCAAAACCGGGACCAACCAAACATCCCAAGAAACAGCCAGTTAAAAGCATAGTTCTGTATTTCAGTAGACGTCTGATATGTAACATATTTCAGATTTAACTAAATAAATATAGAAAATGTTTTTTAAAAATCATGTATTTAAATATTGTTGAAAATGTAGCACTTGAACACTAACAATGTGAAAGCAATGTTTCTGTGATAAATATGGTAATCTATTGAATATATATCAACACCCCCCCACACACACAATAGAACAACTATACGTAATACTGTATATATTTAATTGTGGATTGATCATCAAGATTCCACTGTACTTCACTTTGGTACTAGTTCTTGTTGATGATACACACTGTTCTTAAAGGCAATCCTTGGTTAGTTTTCTTACAAAACTCCCCCTACAGGCCTGGAGAAAATGTTCAGTCATGCTGATCATCAGTTGTCCCCCCTCTAGCCATGTATGATTGTTTTGACCAAAGCTTTTTGCCTATCGTCATTTTCTAACTGCTTTTTCATGATAAACCATTCTATGTTGGAGGCTTGTTTCTAAAAGTGTCTTTAAATAGTGTCCTAACAGTAGTCAAAAATGTGTTAAGGGCTCCTATTTGTTTTTGGACACGACATATGAGTTTTTTCCACTCAAAACCTTAAGGATGAGCAAGAGAACCTCCATTCACATTATAATGTCTCGTACTGAAACTAGTCGACTAGTGTGTCTTTAAAAGCTGCGATAATACTCGGAGTGAGTAATCGACTTCTTTATGTTTGCTATTAAATACACTAAATCATTATTAATAAACACAACAAGAGTAGTGGAGGAGAAGAATCTCCCATCTTTTTTGCTGTGTATACAATTACACACCCCTGGATCGGCTTGTTAAGTCCTGGTATCAGACAGCACCAGACTCCTGGTATCAGATACCATTCAGAGCTGTTGGTCAGCACGTTAGGCAGATGTTCTAATTGCTTTGGATTAAAATTCTACACGTATATGATTAATGCGACTCCAGAAGAACGTGTCCGATTCGTTTAAGCGTTAGAATTTTAAACAGAGAGTGCCACCTGGTGTACAGCAAACATCACTACAACTTACATCAATTAAATAAAAACTAAATTCTAGTTTAGGGATCAAAAGTACTACAGAAGCCTGTCTCAATTTTATAATGATTCAGTCCATCGCAAGCTGACACACACACACACACACACACACACACACACACACACACACACACACACACACTCACTCACACACCTAGATTAATTTGGTGTCTAACCCGATCTATGGGAATTTTTGACCATTCTTCCAGAAGTGCATTTGTGAAGTCACATACTGATGTTGAATGAGAAGTCCTGATTCTCAGTCTCCATTCTAATTCATCCTAAAGGTGTTTCTATCTGGTTATGGTCAGGACGGTAAGGTTAATCCACACCAGACCCTGCATCATGTCATGTACAGGTAGACTCCCACAGTTCCATGCTGGAATTCACTAAGCTCCTGATCTTTACAGATGTTTGTAAAAACAGTCTGCATGCTGAAGTGATTCATTTTATACACCGGTGGCCATGGAAGTGATTGGAACACCAGATTCTGATCATTTGGTTAAGTGAGCGTATTCTTTTGGCAATATAGTGTATTAATCAATAATCATATTTATATTTTAAATACATATACTGTAGTACTGATAATGTCCTGTAATGAAACTTACTTGGATGGGTTCCATGCAATAGACCAGATGGGTGAGGACGAGCCACCTGGGCGTTCAATCTTCACCTTCTCCTCTCCGTTCTTGTTCCTGATGCTCACCACACCGCTCATCATGCCCAAAGCCAGATACTGGCCATCATTCGTCCATCTGAAACAGAAATAATCAAACAGTGTACCTAAAACACCTCTCCATTACCTGATTAAAGACACACTAAGCAACTTTTCAGTTAGTAAATGTGTTTAATTCCGGTTTAGATTATTAAATAATGAAATCATTAATTAAATAAAATCATTATTAGTTGGTAAAAGGTTCTCAGCACCTTTTGTGGTAAACACTAAGGACACTTTCTAGAGACATCGTTCTGCATCTTTGCACAAATTATGGTGACTTGCACAAGTTCTTTCCCCATTTTCGCACCTGAATCTGTTTATATTTAAACGGCTATAAATAAAACTACTAACTGTATATAATTTCTACTTTATGTAACAGTTACTCTGTAGTTGTCTGAACAACATGGTGGCTTAATGGTTAGCACTGTCGCCACATAGCAGGAAGCTCCAGGATCGATTCTTGGGGAGATATGTGGCGTTCATAGTGGAGTTTGCATGTTCTCCGCATGTCTGGGTGCTCTAGTTTCCAAGCAGGTGAGACAAATCGAATGTACAAAAGTCTTTATTATTTACATGTTGAAATTGGAAACAGTTTATCAATGTACTTTTGTATTCATTGTGCTGTTCCCTGTCTGTACTGTGTATTGTATTGTTTTTGTTCTTTGTTGATCCCGAAAGAGTGCGGTTTCACTTCAATATGTACTTGAATGTAGCTAAAACCATGATAAAACTTCTTTAACTGAGTGTATATATACATATATTATTCAAAGTTTGACTTACTTACCCACAACATGTGATTTTACTGTTTACTTTGTGTTTAGAAACAGACTTCTGCTCTGGAGACCAAAGACCTGCAGTTCAAACGAGCACTCACATGAGCAATCCATATTCAAATCAAAATATCTGTCATAAGTGTGACATAAAACACACGTACCAAAGTCTCCTGAAGAGCAGGAGGCCAGCTGGTGTGTGACAGGATTGTATGTAACACACTGGATGGAGTCATTGTGCCTGTGAGAAATATAAATAAGATGTAAATTTTAATTACATTAAATACAAAATTGTACAAAACTGGAACGCTGTAATGGGGCAGTAGAACTGACCTGCTTCAAACTCAAATTAAAGTATATATAGTATTTATATACAAATTACATACATTACTACATATTTTAAAAGCTATGTTTGAAAAGCATGTGGTTTAAAAAAATTAAAAATTGCTTTTCTGTAGTGTTTTATAAAAGATTCAATTGTTGTTCAATCATTCAAAACAAATGTTTTATTTTGTTCCACAATTATCAGTTTAACTTTTAAAAGAATGTACAGACTGCAGTGTTTGAAATTTGACACTAAATTTGATTAATTTTGTTTCCCTAAATTTCAAAAGCTTTTTAATTTCAAAAGCCTTTAAATTGTGATGCAGGGTGATGCAGTGAAATTCACTCCATATTTGGTTATACAGTTCTTTTCTCACTGTACACCTAAAAGCTTGGGGTTCTAAATCTGGAGACAATTAAAGTAGTGATATGTAAGTAATTTGTGTAAGAGTAATTTTATATGTTTTTTATAGTCCATAGACATATTCCAACATTTAAAAAGAAGTGTAATATGTCCCCTTTAAAGTAGCATTACTTTAAGTGGAGGTTTCATTATTTATTAAATTGTAACTGTTTATAAAATGCATTTCAATGTCATTAACCATTTGAGGAAAACATCTTGAAACAACACTAAATTTAACACCACACCCAAAACCAATGTTGGAAAACATGTCAGAAACCAGTACTATGAACAGGCCAAGTGCTTTATACTTACGTGTATTTGAGAATCCCCTCCAGTTTCGAGGTCCATATAATGATGCTTTTATCTGCTGATCCTGATGCAAAACGTTTTCCTGGTTAGAGGATCACAAACAACATGGTAAGATCAAGAGACTTAAACTGGGTTCACAGGGTTTAAATTGGGGGTCTCGTTGAATGAGTTAGGAGAATAAATATAAGACAGGCTTTCTTGTTCAGCATCAGTGCTTGGCCCCTCTCATGTTTTTAAGTGAGTGAACACAAATTCCACAAACCCCAGTTGAAAGTCTTTCCAGAAAACTGAATGTATGAGTTTGTACTCACCATCTTTAGCATAGGCCACACAGTACACGGTATCCTTGTGTCCTTTTAGTGGCTGTATTAAAGTTCCATCAGCTGTATCATATACCTGTTAGCAAGATGATGGACTGGAATATGTCAACAATGTCAATTTACTAAGTAGATTCTTATATCCAATACATTTCACAAATGAGACAAATCAACACAATCAAGCTACAAATGAATATTTAAAAAAAAAACTATACAAAAATCAGTACATACCAAAACCCTGTTTCCTGCTGCTACAATAAGCTGTGTGCCATCTGGTTTAAAGGCCAGATCATAAATGCTGTGAATGAGATGAAATCACCAACACATGAAATCGAATATATAAATATATAAAAATATATAAATTATATAAAATATAATTTTTATATTTGTATCTGTTGCTATAATGCATAGGATGCATGATACTCACTGAAATGCAGCACTTAAGATACTTTATACAAGTTAATACTATTGTGCAATAATCTTCATCTTTTGGCTGTTTCCCACTCAGGGAGTCAGGAATCGTGGTCCACATCTATAACGCCAGATGACCTTCCTGTCACAAGCCTTCATTTCATCTGGGTATTTGGAGTGGCACTACAGTGCAGCGGCTATGAATCTATGTATCTATGGGACAATTCATTAGTTATGCCACATTACGCTAGAGACCACACTGAAGCCATGGGACGTTAACCAGTGGTCATATTCCAGTCCAAGCTCTTGCCCCTACTTGAACAAATGGTCACATTTGTCACATGTGTAGTTGCATTACATGTTATGTTGACATGTTGACATCAAACAACAATTTGAACTTCAAATTGTTGGAATAAAATAGAATGCCACTATACGCCAATAAATTTTAATCAACTATTTATCAGGTACCATCAAAAGTACCATTTACAACTCATTTTATGGCAGTAAAATTGTTCAAATTGTTTTACACTAAAGAAAGATTAAGCTTTTGCAGCTGATAAAGTTTTGAGGGTCGACTGGTTGTAGACCTTAGGCCATGTTGGGATATTCAATTTGATTGATATTTCTCCACCAGAAAGTGTGTTATTAATTCACTTAATGCATTTAAAATATTTGAATAGTATTTTGCATGTGACATAATTTAGTGGGTCTATTTTAGTGGGTGGCGGCACGGTGGCTGAGTGGTTAGCACTGTCGCCTCACAGCGAGAAGTCCCGGGTTCGATCCCCGGGTCGGGCT
>JAOTRQ010088888.1:0-10933 GCA_028565875.1 Hoplisoma paleatum
CTCTCTCTCTCTCTCTCTCTCTCTCTCTCTCTCTATATATATATATATATATATGCGTATATAGTACTTTAAACTGCACAATTATAATTGTAAACATAAACATGGATGGTTTGCTCAGGTAAGTTGTTGGGAAATCAGAAGGGTTTGATTGGTGAGAGGACGTCAGATATCTGCCATGTTTTTTTTTTCAGAACACAGATTTCTGCTAGATGCTTTACATCTCAGCTGTAACCCACACCATCTGCCACTGCGCTGCTCATTAGCACCATATACACTGCACACACACACACACACACACACACACACACACACACACCATATGTAGCACAGACACCACAAACCAGGTACACCAGAGCCACCACACACACACACCATACACACCCACCATGAACGCCATATACAATACAAGCACCACACCCAGGGCCACTACGTACACCAAAATACTGTATAATAGACCCCACCTGACCCACCACACCAAACATACACACACTAGATACACAGTAGACACTCTTTATACATAATATCCATCTGATATGCCCTCAATTTCCCTGAGGGAACCACCCAAAGGGATAAATAAAGTTCTATCTATCTCTATCTATCTATCTATATCCACCACTAACACCTCGCCATGTTCACCGCTTAATCCAGGACGATCAACTGATGCACTATACAGACCAGTTACACCAGATCCACCACATTTACCAGATATTTTACTTGAATATTTTACATGAAATCACATGATTTACGGCCACAGTTACCGTTCAATACAGAAATTAATATAAAATTACGTATATAAGAATTATACAGCTCATACCACATAAATCAGAAACATGAGATCCTCAAACAGACTGATACCTCACTTATTTAGTTCAGTATTTTTTACACAGCCACAACCTATAGCCCAGTGTGTGTGTGTGTGTGTGTGTGTGTGTGTGTGTGTGTGTGTGTGTGTGTGTGTGTGTGTGTGTGTGTGTGTGTGCATATATGTGTGTGTAGGTGCATTTTATGATGCCATTTTATAATGTAACTGAAGTACTTTTTAACAGAAGGGGGCGCTGTGTCTCCTGTGCAATGCAAACAGGACAAGAGGATATATATTTTTTTTTTTTTTAACTTTTTAATTATGATAAAATATTTAGGATCATTTATTACAGAACAACCACTAAAAACATTTAAAACTTTTTATAACTCAGTGCTAAGCAACCGGTGAATTAAAAAATATTTAATATTGCTCTAATCATTTATGTTACTTGTATTTTAACTTTAAATAATTCATTTACTACAAATTCAAGCTAAATGATTAAAATGTGTTGCAGTTCCAGGATTCCGTGTTATCATGTGATCATATATAATATAATAATCAGCCCAGTAGGGAACTAAAGAATAAAAACTCGACTTTCACATTAAACACTAAAGTGAAGATTCAGCGTGAGAGTCTCTCGATTAAAATGATCTAAAGTTTTGACCTTTTATTTAAATAGTGTAAAAACGTGTAGAAACACTTTAATCGCTGTGATTTTAATACTGAAGCGTCTTTACCAGCACTTGATCCTGACCAGAGTCGTGGTGGGTCAAAATCATGTCTGTCTGTCTGTCTGTAGCTTATCTTCGTTTATCTATCTATTTATTTATCTATCTATACTTTTTAATCTATGTCTTTCTGTCTATTTATTTACTTTAATCTGTTAATCGGTACTTTTATCACTCTAATCGGTTTATCTATTAATCTATCTACCTATCTGTCTGTCTGTCTATACTTAATAATCTATGTTTGTCTGCCTGTCTGTCTTTCTGTTTATCTGTCTAGTTATTTGATTTAGACAGGTAAGTACTTTAATCTGTAAAAACACTCTAATCGGTCTGCCTGTCCATCCATACGTCCATCTATCCATCCATCCATCCATCCATCCTTCCTTCCTTCCATCTATCTATCCATCCATCGTTCCATCTGTCTATCCATCCATCCATTCATCTATCTATTTGATCTGTCTATCTATCGTCTCTAATCGATGTCTGTCTGCCTATCTATCTATTTTTCTTTCTGTCTGTCTGTCTATTCATTTGATTTACTTTATGTATGTATCTTTAGAGTACGTTGATAGACAGGTACGTACTTTAATCTTTCTATAATATCAAATTGGTATGTCTGTCAATATCTAGCTAGACTGACATGCTGTCTGTTTATCTAGTCTTATCTATCTGTCTGTCTATCCGCTCTGTTACCATAATAGGCCTTTTCTAATCTACCTACGGCTACGTCTGTCTGTCTTTCTATCATCTTTCTATGACCGTCTATATATATATATATGCTCCTGGGGGCGCCGTACGTTGGCTGACCCTGACCACTGACCCCCAACTTCCAGACAAGTTGGGATATGTGAAGAGAAACATTTCATTGTACTGTACATCAGTAAATGTGTAATGACAAATAAAATTGAATTTTAATTTGATTTTTTTTTATTTGACACATTTCAGTCTCTGGAACATTTTCCTCGTCTGTCAGTCGGTCTGTTGTTGCTGGAAACATTGAAACAGTGAATTTATAATCCTCATCTCGTCGAGCTCCTCTTGACCTGTTTGTACGTGTCTCTGTTCCCCGTCTACCACCCCGCCGGAGAGTGTGAACATTTACAGAAGAGGCATTTAGCACATCTGTCCCGGTATCAACGGTTCGCAGCTCGTATTATGCTAAGCAAACTCATTAGTGGCACTCTCAATCCACCGGAGCTCGTTGGTCGGATTAGCGAGGATGCGAGGATGCTTCTCAGATTTATTTCTTTTTTATTCACAACCTGACCTACAGCTGAAACGCCGCCGCCGCCACCACCGTGGATTCTGAATATCTCTGCACGCTGATGTTTCTTGCCGTTGCCAAGTGTCAGGAAGGTTTCTGCATTTTGGACGAGCGTGTGGGAGGCGGGATGGCAGTTAGCGTACTAGCGGATCGACTTATTATTTGCCGCATGCCGCTGAAAAATAGCAGCGCTTTATTAAACAGGGTTTATTTACAGAAACAGGAGCTGCTTTCAATCATTTAAATTAATTCCATCTCTTCTAATATGGCATGAAGATTTCAGTTCTAATTCAGTTACAGTTCCTTCAAGCGAGGCACCGAACCCCCCCAACCCGAACTGTTCCCCGGGTGTCTTAGCCCAGGCTGCCCATCGTACCGTACTAGTGTTTGTTCAATGGTGTGTGTAAACGTGCACAGATTGGGTTCAGTGCGGAGGAATAATACCATAAAAAGGGTGTGATATGAACCGGGTGGTCATAATCTTATGCCTGATCAGTATAAATGCTCAACGTCTGTGTGACCGGTGGCAGCAAATATAAAAAATATTCTCAGCTCCCTGCCCTGCAGACCTTCACGATGTGGACACTACCCGGGCGAACGCTATCAGCCTGTGTAATGTAGCAGCTAATGCCCGAGCAAATCCTTCAGGCTCGATCTGTAAATAAATCTAAGCTGGACTGGGAAAAAAATAAATAAATACAGAAGAGAAAAAAAAAACATTAATCCACATTTCTGGCCGGTGGGATCCAGCTCTGGGGGTAAAAACACAGAAATGGAGTCTTCATCAAGCACAGGCGCTGAGGATCGTACCCGAGCCCTGTTCTATCAGCCGGTCCGCTGGGTTTAAGCTGTTTACTTGGTCGGCTGCCAGTCATCATCATCATCGTCGTCGTCGCCGTCATCTCTCAGGACGTCTGGTTTTGTGGGAAAAAAAGATCGCTTACGTCCATTTCTGCTGGAATTTCACTTTTTATAAGATTATTGATCTCCTTGGAGAAAAGAAAACCAAAAAAATACCTCTAATTAAAAAAACTGTCATCATTTATTCAAAAAAGTATGGAAAAGATAAAACTTAATAAGATATATCTTTATATACACACATATATTCTGCACACATTGCATTTGGATGCATAAACAGGTGCATTGTAGTATCCCGAGCCTGGATAAATAAGGATTGTTATGTCAGAAAGGACATGTAAGAATGTAAGCTCTTGGTGTTAGTCCACACTGATCAGGAACTACATTCTGACCACATTGGGTTAAACTCTCTCCAACCGTTCACTTTCCCAGGAGAAAAGAAAACCAGGAATGCTCTCTTATGAGTTCCTCTTTTGCTCCGAGTCAGGTGGAACCCAGTGTGATCCTGCCATTAAGATTTAATGTCCGGGTTCCGACCGCGTAGGATTTTTTCCCTTTAATATTTAACCCAGCCACGAGCCATCGGCATCCGTGTAAGAATTCAATTTGCCTGGGTGGCCCGACGCCCCGTCTGTTAAAGCAGCACCGGGCTTTTAAAACATGTACAATAATGCTTTGTACAAATCACACCCATCCAGGGGTTGTCAGAATCAATCTCCATCTGTGTGTGATCATTACAGACATGTCGTTGTGGCAGAACTCTGGAGAGTACCGGGTCCAGACACTGATTTAGGGAACAGATGTGGACGGACTGTGTAATTATGGAAACGCTCGTCCGCTGTGCTGCCAAAACTTGTCAGTCTGGACACACAAGCTAAATTCTAACAACCGGACATTTACGAACGCTTTGATTCGGATGTCCTGGATGAATTAACATCGTGGAGGAGTCTTAAAGGAATGTCCAAACTGGCATTCGTGGAACTGCTGATGATAAATCTTAGGAATAAAACTGAACTAGACCGATGAACTAGAACCACTTTTAAAAGATCCGGGATGAACTGGAACCTCTTATAAAAGCTCCACCATGAACTAGAACCACCTTTATAAGCACCATGATGATCCAAAACCACATTTATTAGGTTCCAGGATGATCTATCACCTCATTTAAACCGTTCCAGGATGAACTAGAAACACCAATTGAAGATCCAAGTTGAACTAGAACCTCCTTTATCAGGTCCAGGATGATCCAGAACCACATTTATAAGGTCTAGGATGATCTAGCACCTCCTTTAAACCTTTCCAGGATGATCTAGAAACACCAATCGAAGATCCAAGTTGATCTAGAACCACCTTTATGAGGTCCAGGATGATCCAGAACCACATTTATAAGGTCTAGGATAATCTAGCACCTCCTTTAAACCGTTCCAGGATGAACTAGAACCACCTTTATAAAGTCTCAGGTGGACTAGAACTTCTTTTAAAAAGGCCAGGATGAACTAGAGCCATCTTTATAAGGTCCAAAATGAACAAGAACCACCTTTATAAGGGCCGAGATAAACTAGAACTTCTTTTAAAAGGTCCGGAATGAACTAGAACTATCTTTATAAAGTCCAGGTAAAACAAGAACCACCTTTATAAAAACCAAGATAGATTAGAACCACTTTTAAACGGCCGAGGATCAAATATAACCTCTTTTTAAAAGAACAAGATGAATTACAATGACGTTTAATATATCTTGGATGAACTAGAACCTCTTTTATAATGTCTGCGATGAACCAGAACCACCTTAAACAGTTCTGGGTTGAATTAGAAACCATGTGCTCCAAAATCAGCCGACACAAAATCCCCCAGAATTCCTCTTCATCAGCAGCACCTGCTTCCTAGCCATGAAGACGCCCGCGCTCGTGATCAACGCCGCTATTATGACACTAATAGCAATTATAAACGCTTGTAATTCGGCCGTTTCAGTCTGGTGTAATGATCGAAATCTGGAATTGATATAAAAGCTATTTTCTTTTGTGCCGCTCCAGCCAGGTGTGGGGAGCGACGCGGCCAGATGTCAATACACATCGTATTCAGTTCGATACACACGCTGAGCTTCTTTCTTGAAAGCTTTCAGTCCAGCCATGCAAACCAGATGGCACGCAATTGTGGAAATAGTCGGTGAGAGAACCGGTGCTCGGAGAGGTTCTGCAGATGTTTGAATACCGACGAGAATGTTATCGCATCATAAAAGGGTTCTAAGGTACAGTATGTTCTGTCTGCGTACTGTTTTGTTTATTTATTTGTTTGTTTTACTTTAGTGCCTACAAGTCTGTTCTAAGTGGACATGAGCGACCATTGGACTGCTTGGGAACTACTCAACACCACATACAGACGAGACGTGAGGTGTCAATTATTGTGTCTATGTACGTTTTGGACATATTTACAATCTGCAAGTGGAATTTATTAATAAATAAATTATTTTTGTCTATACGTTTATCCATCTGTCCATCTATTATCTAGTTTTACCAGCACACAATCCTGTTATGCTTACGGTGGGACATACACTGGGTGAATACACTTAACACCTGAACAGGGTACACACACACTTACACGCCCGCCCCCCGCACACACACACAAATAAAAAGCTCTGGATTTTATTCATATCCATATATATTTATTGTTCATATATATACTGTATATGCATGTGTGTGTGTGTGTGTGTGTGTGTGTGTGTGTTGAGTGTTAATAAATGACGAAACTTGAAAAAGAACCTTTTACATTTGGTATGACGTGATAAAAGTGGGAGGGGAAGAAATTGTGTCTTTCTGAGAGATCTTATAGTCTGGATTGAGCTCCGTCTGATTTCCTTTATTAAATATTATATACCGGAGATTTAATGCCTCTAATAATGTGATAGTAGCGGCGCACCAGAGGCGACATGCCGAGTTATAAAAGTGTAAAAACTTTGTGAGGAATCCTCGTTCGTTAAAGCACAATAGTTTCATAAATCACCACCTTGTTCATCTCGAGCGCTTGCATTCGAACGTTTAAGCTCCATCCACAAATGAGCACTCGGTCGTCTCAGAAATGAGCGAGCTGAGAAAACAGCGGCGGGCCCGAATGACGGATTGAAAGTGAAAGTGTCGGCTAATAAACTCGGATCCGGCTCAGCGCAGAGAACCGATGGGACCGCTCTGCTGCCCCGGCTTTTGCTTTTTTACTAGCGGAAAATGCCAAGGACGTTTAAGTTTAATGAATGTGGCTCTGACGGACCGTCCGGCGTCTCCGTGTCTGTTTGAGTCTGTCTGGATGAGCGGTGTACGGTGGCAGGTACATGGCATGGACTTTTGCTGGCACTGCGGTTACGGAGAAGTTTTTTTTTCTTTTCTCACCAGGGAGACTCATGGGGAAATGCATGTAGTGTTTATACAGCAATTAAGGCCCGACGCTTGTGCAGCGTTCGCTGTTGCAGTTTATAATCATGACGTTTGGTATTAAGCACGCATCCTAAAGAAAAAATTAAGATTTCAATTAAATTTGAATTTGAAGATGCTTAATGGGTCTGTGGGCACAGTGGCAACCCATACGCTGCAGAGAAGAGCTGGACATTGTGGGATGTGAATACTTTTTCACAGACAGGGGACTGTATCTGTGTTCAAGCTTGTTCATTTCACCACATGTTCTATAATCTAAATCAAATTGCTATTTAAAAAAGGATCTTGGGGCAGTTTAGTGGTTGGAGATCAGAAGGTCACCAGTTCAAGCCTTACAACTTCCAAGCTGACACTGTCGGGGCCCCTGACGGCCCCCAATTACGGCCCTTAACCCTGAATGGTCATTTTAGATAAATGCATCTACGTAGAAAGATCGTTACGCCGTTAGTGGCTTTAAAAAGAAATGAATAAACAAACCGGGTCCTTATTTTAATGAACATATTAACATATTTAATGAGATTCATGAATATATCATATGTTGGACGTATGAAGGATTTCAGTTTGAGTTGTACTGGCTACACGTTCATTATATATTCAGCGACTCAGTCAGTGGACTGTACATCCATTTACCGGCTTCATCTAAGGTCTTTATGCTCTCTAATTAGCGAGCGCCGCCGGACCACTTCCTGAGGTAATGAGTGTCCCGTCATATAAGTTATTCAGGTTTGCTGTGTGGAAGAATAATAAGAACTCGAGGGCTTTTCTTTGCAATTTAAAGTGTTTGTTAAAACTGTTGTAATAAAATACGAAAGAAAGATTAAAATCCTGGTCAGAACATAAAGTTAATCTGAAATAATCAGCCTGGTTCTGTTCTGTATACGAAAAAAAAAATGGAATCGTTATCTTTAGTACACAGACACATAAATGGACACGAATCATGAGCATCCTGAGCCTTTCGGTCCAGTTCAATAGAATTGTTATTAATAATTATTATATTAATATAATTGTTATGTAGAATTATCCAATGTTTACTTTCACATTTACACTTTCAGCATTTTGCAGACTTCTTTATCCGATGCAATGACGGATGACAGGAAACAAGAAATGATCCCACTAACTTTCACTAACGTTCTCCAAATGTTATGATTCGGAAAAGTTCTGACTATAACATTAGTGGAACATTTTGTAAACGTTCCATAACCCTGATAAGATTGTAACGCTGTAAAACTGTCGAAAATGTTTATTTCGGTTTAACGTGATATGAACGTTCTTGTAACTTCTGTAAACTGAAGATAAATTACTGGACTAATTAACATTAAAGGAACGTTCTGGATTCTAATAATTAACATCCAGGGGTGGAAATTATTTCCACTGTTCTTAGAATATTTCAATTCACCGTTCCTAAAATGTAGAATGAAATTGTGTTTGGGTAACGTTTTCTTAACATGTTCATTTCATCAACTGGATGTGGAAAAAATAAACTGGACAAAATAACGTCACCACAACCAAAATGTAATGTTTTAGGAACGTTTTGAAAACGTTCTGTTGTTAGCTGAGAAGGGCCTCGCTCAAGGCAGTGGTGAGATTTGAACCAGCATCCTTTCGATTAGTGGATAAGTCCTGTACTATAACCACTAGGCTTCATAAACTAATTAAGTCACGTCTTTCTATGGTGAACAGATACACAAGATGCATATTTTTACTCGGGTTCGATGTGTGTTCCCTGTGTGTGTGTGTGTGTGTGTGTGTGTGTGTGTGTGTGTGTGTGTGTGTGTGTGTGTGTGCACCGGCTTCCTCTTACAGTCCAAAAACTAGCAATCCAGTTAACTGGAATTGTATCTAGTCACTTTGTAGTGCTGGTTCCAAGCCCAGATAATTACAGAACGCTGTGACAGGGTCACCATTGGTCACCCGTGGTATGGCGCCCCCTGGAGCAGACAGGGTTAATGGTCTCCTTCAAGGACCTAACAGTGGCTGTGAAACAGAATCTTTTTTTAAATCAACAATCTTCCGATTAGTAGCTCAAATCTGAATACCGGCTAGGCTACACCGTCGCCACATGGATAAAAATGGAGTTATAGAGTTATGGGTGTTATATAGCAAGACTCACTATCATATTACAAATTACTTTTGTGAGTAATGGCGTCTGCGTTTATAATTGAAAACCCTGAAAACACTTTGGAACGCCGTGGGAACTGTGAACCGAACCCCCCACCCCCGACTGAATTACAAACACAGTCCATCCATGGAAGAGCTTGTGAATCACAGGTCGTCCATGTGGGGTAAGTGAGTGACTGCAGAGAAACAAACTTAAATCAGGACTGTGTGATTGTTTTCTGTCTCGGTTCTACAAAAACAACACAGGATTAAAAAAGGAGGGGAAACAAAATCCCACCCGAGTGCAGCATGTAGTGCCAAAGCTGGACAAAACTAAACACATGAACTCAGCACAGCATGTGGATTCTTATTTTGTATTTATTACCTCGATTCTTTTACTATGTTTGATTAGTTAATCCTAACCCTAACCCTAGATTAGTTGACTAACCCTAACCCCTAACCCCTAACCCTAACCCTTGATTAGTTTACTAACCCTAACCCCTAACCCTAACCCTAGATTAGTTGACTAGCCCTAACCCCTAACCCTAGATTAGTTGACTAACCCTAAACCCTAACCCTTGATTAGTTTACTAACCCTAACCCCTAACCTTAACCCTAGATTAGTTGACTAACCCTAAACCCTAATCCTAGATTAGTTTACTAACCCTAAACCCTAACCCCTAAACCCTAACCCTAACCCCTAACCCTAGATTAGTTTACTAACCCTAACCCCTAACCCTAGATTAGTTTACTAACCCTAACCCCTAACCTTAACCCTAGATTAGTTTACTAACCCTAACCCCTAACCCTAGATTAGTTTACTAACCCTAACCCTAACCCTAAGCCTTTTTGTCTGCCTGACAGCAAGAAGACCTCAAACCCTAAAGCTTTCTGTATAGCGTTAGCATGTTCTCCTCGTGTCTGCTCTGTTTTTATTTTCTCCCCACAGTCCAAAAACGTGCAGGTAAAGCAAAACGCCAAGACGCGAGATTGTCCGTGAGTGTGTTTGATGTGTCTTGTGTAGTGAATGACGCGTCGTTTCCTGTCATGCTTGTTACCTAGAAGCATAAAACATAATTAATAATTAAACAAACAAACAAACAACATCCATTTCTGTATTGGTAAGTGTTTAGTGTGTCAGTATTTTAGCAAAGTCTTTAAATATTCCATCATCTTTATTTCACACGTGGGAGACATTTTTTACCCAGGTAGCATCACTGAGGCTAAACAACCGCGCATTAAGAAATAATTTTCTATAATTTTAAATTAATAATAACTCATAGATGTTCAGATGCTGTTTTTGTTCCTTTCTTCTGTACAAGCCCTTAACGCACAAAACATGGCAAGCATTTTGACCGAAGCCCCTGCATGAGACAAGCTAACAGCGCCACCTGTTGCTTAAATCAGCAGCTACAATTCAAGATTGCCACAGCTGCTGCTTTTATATGAAATGCTTTGATTTTATTAAACGTTTTTATACAGCATATTCAGGGCTGGACCAGGTATTTATGGGGGACCCTAAGTTGAATTTCAATTGGGGCCCCAACATAGTAACAACTTCAACAAGCACCGGATGCTTCATCGTTTTGTAAGCTACACTCGTGGGGGGTGGACATGGTAATCTTTTTTTAAATGCCTATCAACGTAAATCAAATACACTAATATTTTTTTACTTTTACTCTGTCTGAGCATATTAATATTTATTTGTTTCCTACCTTGTTAAATGATTGTTGAAAATGATTGTGAGAAATCATTGACATGATCA
>JAOTRQ010088899.1:0-10932 GCA_028565875.1 Hoplisoma paleatum
GGTGAGTCGGAACGCCTCAGACAGGGACATGCTGTGAGGTCCGGTGCTCTCACTCATGCCGTACAGTTCTAACAGTGTGTGTGTGTGTGTGTGTGTATATACAGTGTGTGTGTGTGTGTGTGTGTATATACAGTGTGTGTGTGTGTGTGTATACAGTGTGTGTGTGTGTGTGTGTACCTGGTGAGTCGGAACGCCTCAGACAGGGACATGCTGTGAGGTCCGGTGCTCTCACTCATGCCGTACAGTTCTAACAGTGGGATGTCCAGGCTGAGGAAGAACTCCAGCGTATCCTTGGTGATGGGGGCGGCGCCCGTGTAGCACCTGACACAGCGGTCCAATCCCAGAGCTTTACGGACCTTCTGAAACACCAGACGCTTCGCCAGGCGGTAATTCATGGGCGTCCGCGGCGACACGCCACTCCTGAACACGAGCAATAAAACGAGGAGGAATTACAGACGTACACGCCCGGAAAAGAACACCAGGGGGGGTTGTACGGGCGTGGTCGTGTGGGGGTGTGGGTGGGGTGAAGTGGGGGGTGTCTACACAAATTCTACACCCATGTCAGGGTGTCACCAACGTGCCCAACCATTTCTATGTGGAACGGAATTGAAACGTTCCAAACATGAATGGAAGTGAATGTGGTTGGAAAAGGGGGCGTGGTCTATAGCGGGGCTGATTTTACACCTGTGGGTTTTAGGGGGAGTGAATACTTTTTCTCAGACATTAGACTGTACATGAATTCACTCAGACACACTTTCTGTGTTCCTAAAAGGGAACGTACCCTTCCATCCTCTTCAGGTTGGCATGGAGACCGACACCCTTGGCCCACGTGGCCACTTTTCGCCGCACGCTGGATGATTTTGTTCCGACTGCTTTCATCTTCTCCTGCATCTTCTCCCACACACGAGGAACCCCGAGAAACGCCGTGGGTCTCACCTCACACAGTGTGTTCACCAACGAGCCCTGCCACACACACACACACACACACACACACACACACACACACACACACACACACACACACACACACACACACATCAGTACCACTGAACCTTACACTTTAAGCATGTCAAAAGGCCTGTCATAACCACATTACACATCTACATACACAGTGGGTAGATATAGAAGTGAAACAATAGTATATTTGATTAGGTTACAATAAAGAGTGAGATGAAAGAGAAGCACAGTAAGAATTACATCAGACCTGAATGATCTGAGACTCTATGTTTCTTTCCTTATCACCTTCAGCCTTTTTTGTTCCGTTGAAATCTTTCTGTCTGTGCTCTTTAAATCGATTAATAATTCATCCATTCATCCTAATGAAGTGTGCTAGGCTTGTGTCTGAAACATATCCTGGCTATTTACTATACAATAATTTCTGTTTTTGTATTTAAGCCAAGTATTTTGTGTCCTAAGCCAATCCACCTCACAAGTTGTTCAGGAAAACTTAAATGGAAAATCAGCAACAAGAAACATTTCTGCTTCAACAGTTTAAAAAAAGAAAAGAAAAATAAAGAAATAAATAAACTTTGTAGGGAGCTGTTGTGGTTATTTTTGCCAGACAATTGTACGAGCTACAGGATGATCTCATTTTTGACGTGACGTGTGTGTGTGTGTGTGTGTGTGTGTGTGTGTGTGTGTGTGTGTGTGTGTGTGTGTGTGTGTGTGTGTGTGTGTGGGATGCCTGCAGTTATTTCTTCAACAAATGATTCTGCAATCATTTGTGTCCTAAGTGAAAATGTCATTAGAGACACGATTGACTAAAGAGAAGTTCTAGACCATTTTATCTAATTTATCTCATTTTATTTCAAACCACAACAACAGTGTAGCTCTCAAACTCTTGTGACTTTTGTTAGGTAACACATGCATAACAGTGAGAGTATATTAATGGCTCTTCAAAGGTTTGCAAACTTATAAAAGATTTTTTCATTCATGATTTGCAGAGGCTCCCTCGTGGCGTCACTTTTCCCGAGTTGTCCCGCCCCCCGTCCCGCATCCCCCCGCCGTGAGTGGTTTAAAGTTTGCGCAGTCTGAACTCTGATTGGTCGGCGCAGCATTCCAATGGATAAAAGCTGATCCACGGTAAAGTTCCCACATTCCGGTTGAGCGCAGCAGGCCAGTACGGATGATGCACTAGACGCATCTTTGCTTATTTCACAAACTAAAACCTGGAATAAGGTCGACACTGGACATGGAGACGGTTGAAACGAGTAATAGCAGTAGAATAGTTTGAGTTTGGGTTCCATTGGTGGCTAAAAGAAGTGAGTTAAATTCTCAGGTCGGATTGATAATCTGCTTGTTCGAGGTTTGAATGTTGAAGACTAAAATGGAGGAGTTCTGGATTTTTGTGTGGATTCTGACTTTTCTGGTGGATGGATATTCAGCGGATGAGTGCAGCTGGAGGGGAAGGTAATTTCTCAAATAAGTTACCATTAATATATATATATATATAGCATAAAATAAAGCATTAATAACTTGTGACTTAAGTGGCTGTGTACCAAACGACACCCTGCGTCACTGCTAGTGAGCTCTTAGTAGGGTTCACTTGTATGTACGGGACGGACTCCCCTAGTTCACTACGTAGTGAGATTCTGTTTGATTTGGGACACATCCCGTTTTTAACTTGATTTTGTCGAATTCGACGCGTCAGTGTTAATTTGTGGTTGATTTTTAATTCGTACCACTTCTTATGTTTATTGTTTGTTTGTTTGTTTAATTTATTTCTGTGTAAATGAACATATATTATGTAAAACGACGACTCGAGTCGGAGTTTTAATATGTCCGTTAAAATCCGTTACGTTTGGCTCGAGGCCGAGAAGCGCTCGCGCAGCGCAGGGTGGAACGGAATAGTAGCATCTTAAGCACATTGATGCCTTTTATTTTACGTTTTTAATGAAGCGTTATTACTTACGTACTACACTCCTTAATATTCCACGACTTTCCATCTCGATTTGGGATTGTAATGCCTGATGCTGGCCAGGAGGCGGCGCTGGTTCAGCTAGTTCGCCTTTTAATCATCATTGTACGATACGTGCAATGTACAATTCAAGTCATACGTGCAAATAAAGTTCTAGTTTTGCCACGAGGATGTTTTGTGATCATAATTGAACTTAACGTTCTTGTTGTTTCTCTCCACCCTTCCTGCAGTGGTTTGTCTCGACCCGAGCGAGGTGTGGAGCAGGTGTTTTTGCGGTGCGCAGAAGGCTCTGTGGAGTTCCTATATCCAGTGGGTGCTCTGAGACTCACCCTAGCACCCCGTCTCCAGTGGGTAGGCCCGGCACACACCGCGGGCAGGACTCCAACCTCGGTCTGCATTAAACCAGAGTCTCAGTGGAGCGGAGCTCAGCTTTACCTGGAGAGAGGGGGAGACCTAGAGCTGCTGGTGGGTGACGCATTGGGTGCCACCCATATCCGCTGCTTCAGCATCACTCCCGGTGAAGGATCTGCACTGTTTCTGCAAGCAACACCTCACAGCGACATCAGCAGACGCATTGCAGCGTTTCGCTACGAGCTGAGAGGGGATTGGACGGCGCACCTGGCCTCCAATTCCATAGATGCCAACCTGGACAGAGAAGAAGGTGTGTTCTGGGCGGCAATGATTTGTGTAGATGCATTTATATTCACTACATTCAACATCATTTAATAATCTATTCTCATGTGATGTGCTTGCATTTGTGCAACTATTAAAGACAATTATTTGTAAATGAAAAACAGGGTTAAATAGAAATCACAACCTGCACTCTGCTTGTTTAGAGGTTGTACCAGCACAGTTAGCAAGCCCATTAACTAACACAGACACACAACAGCCACCTTTTTTGTTGCTGAAATGTGCATACACTTTGTGCATGTGGTCTTGTGATTGACCTGAACTGTATTAGAGATTAATGTAAATGATAAAGTCTGACTCCAACATGTCAGTGAGATTGTTTTTATTTTTAATGATCCATTGCACTTGCACATACTTAAAAGTCCTGCAGCATTACGATCAGAATGGAGAGCTGAGTCTTCACACACTGTGGGAATCCAGGACAAATTCGAAGAGGGGGAGGAATGGGGAGACAGGGACAAAAGCTCAGCATGGGGGTAGCGAGTCCTTTCAACAAGCCGCATGAATGAGCCGTATCTTCGGTAACGGGGGGAGAGGGGGATGGTCAGCTGAGAGACAGGGCTTTTGTTTGGGGACATAGGTGGGGGGGAATGGGCTTTAACGATCCTCACACAATTCAGGATAATTTTTTAAATGCACCAGTTTCATAGTTTCATATGAAGGATTTAGAGCTCTTACATAGTGACCTGGATGGTGTGTGTGATGAAAGGGGTAGCAGATTTAGCGGATTGAAATGGTGTTAACAAGAAATGTTTTGGGGGTTTACACCTCATTGCTTTTCAACAGGTGATATACATCACACCTATCACAACAAACTCACACACACACACACACACACCTGTGTTTCTGGGGTGTAAACACAATGAGTGTCTAAGTTCTAAGAGTTTTTGGTCTTTATTATTACTTCCTTCTTTTACATGGTCACACACACTCACCACAAATGTTTGTTCCTGGGTTCTAAAGTGTTCAAACTTACTAACAAGTTTTTTCTCTCTCTGTCGTTCAGGAGCATGTCGTCCGTGTAATGACACAGAGATGCTGATGGCTGTGTGCACCAGTGATTTTGGTGAGTCTCACAGCATTCAGGAATCAAGTCGCAATTCAATAGCAGAGGCCGCTGCATTTGCCTTTATTCACCAGATTGACAAATCTCATATGCAAAAGGGAACAGGAAATATTTTTAATTATCTAATCATGGGTAGTCCGTATAATTAATTTGTATAATTTTGAAAGTAAGATAGCCGTGTCCTCAAGCATGCACGATTATTTTCCGTTTAAAATCTCTTGTACTTCTTCATTACACACACAAATTGAGAAGAACAAGGACATTAAAGCACATCTATACCTACCACCCGTGCAGTATGCTGACTAGGGTTATAGACAGCAACGTTTGAATGTCTGAGTGAAGCCACACACACTTATAGAGTTTAAGTGTTTTCAGACTTAGCGCTGTCTCTATAGAAACTATTTAGGCTGAGGCATGTGATCTTTAGAACCTCTGAGACCTTTGAGGGTCTCCTAACGCTGAGTGCACACTATAGGATTTTTCTACTCATTTTCTAATTGCCGACTCATTTTGGGAAGGTCCTTGAACTCCTCATTGAACAGTCACTGGATTCTGTGGATCATTTTTACTCGTAACCCAATTACTAATCCACTGATGATTTTTTTGTAGTGTTGTAGTGCTCAACATGTAATTATTAGATTATAATGTATTTTTCTCTCTTTTAAATCTATGTAGTGGTTCGAGGAAACATCCGCACAGTGGATACAGACTCTGAGCAGGGTGTGTCTGTGATCCAAGTCAGTGCCACACGTGTGTACCGTCAGAAGACTGCTCTATTCTCTAGCGTTGGCCGTCTGACACACACTGGACAGATCCGGACCCTGCTGCGTTGCGGCGTCCGTGCTGGTTCCGGCAGCTTTCTTTTCACTGGACACTCTTACTTTGGTGAGGCCTGGCTCACGTGCGCACCTCGGTACAAAGACTTCCTCAGGGTTTACGAAAGGGCCAAGCAGGACCTGCAGATTCCCTGCACTCTAGACACCTGAACCCACCTAAATGAGGATACGTTTTCTGTCTGAGGAAGAGAGAAATCGTGGTGGTGTATGATCTCTGTCGGTGTGCTGCTCTCTCTGGGCTTTGCCTGGTAATACTCAGTTATGAGTGGCGTGCGGGAAGAAAATCTGGGGGGGGGAGGGACTGGAAGTGTAGGAGTTTTGTTCTGTGAACATCTCTTTTACTGATTATAAGCTATCAGTGCCACACATGTAGCATGTGTTCAGTGTTCTCCAGCCCTCTTTTATTAGGGGGTTTGAAATGAAGGTTTTGAACTTTTTCATGTAGTAATAAGGTGAAGGTTTGTTTGCACTATGCATAAGGGAGGATGAAACCAAACAGGAGTAAATCATATGCAGCACGCTAAGTTTTAGATGCCATACTGTGCCTCTAAGGTCTGAAATGCACTGTATGCAATGTGCATGTGGTGCTGTATTGTCTGTAGGTCCCATATTTTATAACCCCATCACTGTTCATGATATTAGCTGTGATCTAATCAATGCTTCAGGAAAATTTAGAGTTGTTACCAGGATTGCGCCCAGATGCACGACTTTTGGCTTTTTATTCTCCTAGAAAATGACAGTGTTATGCTTGACATCAATTATTAGCTCATTTATTCAATAATTATCGTGTATGACTTCTGATCAGGGTCAGTGACTATTTCTCTGTTGTAGACAGTGCTGCGTCTTGTTGTACAGAGACTCCAGGCCCTTAGACCACATTGGCTGAACTCTATGAAATGCAGCCATTTTATCCAGTTCCAGTATTTTAGGAGATCATTTTAATGTGATATTTATTTTAGCACACACTTTTATTTGGTTGCAACATACAGACAGAGCTCAGTGAAAGAGCAAAACATTTCTTCTTGTGTGATACATGAAATCTCACCAAAAACCTGTGCGTGTGCCAGCTCTGGTTGTGTTATGCTCTTGTTTTTATATAGATTTATTTTGTCCATGGTTGTGCACTAAACTGTTATGAAACCAAGAAAGTAAAGAAACCAAAAGGAGCCTGAAACTCCAGCTCGTCTTTCACTGCCTCAATGTTTATCTTTTGTTGTGTTTTATACACACTGTGTGTGTTGTCTTTAGTGTCTGTGTTGTATTGTGCAGAGTCTTTATATACTGTACTATATGTACATATTGTGTGTGCGCAGTGTTGTTGTAAATGTGGATACCGATGTAAATAAGAGGTTTAGAAGACTCAGAGAAGAACTTTAAATGTAAATGGTATGTGTTTATTAAAGAGATTGTTTTACTTTGTTCTATCTGTTTTTATTTCATTTAGTCATTATCATGTACGGTGTAAAGCAAGGTCTGTGTTTCACGTACCACCTATACCAGGTTGCCATGTTCACACTTTTGATGTGTTCGGGTTTGGATAAAAAGGTGGTTGGTGGTGTGACACAGCTCTGACAAAAAGCATGGATTTCAACACACAGGACTCATTGAAATGGCAATTCAAATTTTATTTATCATTACACATATACAGATGTAAAGTACAATGAAATGTTTCTCTTCGCATATCCCAACTGGTCTGGAAGTTGGGGGTCAGAGCGCAGGGTCAACCAATATACAGCGCCCCCTGGAGCAGACAGGTTTAAGGGTCTTGCTCAAAAACCCAGCTGTGTAGTGGAGTGTAGCAGAGCCTGGATTTGAACCCCCAACCTTTGGGTTCACAGCCCAACGCTCTACCCACTAGGCTACACTGTTGACGGTCAGATTCAGTGCCTCACCTCACTGGGCTCTTATTGCTGAATTGGTATAAATTGATATAAATTCCCCCAATGGGTGCTGGTGAACGACTGATGAGCAAATTATTTCTAGCTTCTTAACGTCATCAATGCAAGCTATCCACGCCCACCAATGTCTGAGAGGCAACGTAGCACCCACGTCACCAGAAAACGAATAAGAACATTACTACTCGTTTCTATACGTATTTGTGCTTGTTTTGTGCAGGTTTGTGCTGTAAGAAGTAACGTTAGTGGTTTTGTAATTCTCCAGTTATGAGCGACATATTTTAAGTCATTTGCTACGTTTGTGCTTCAACTGTATTGCTATATGTTTGTGCTGTGTTTAATTCTAATACTGTCAAACATTAACTTGTTAATCTGGAAACTTGTTGATCTCATTAACGTGTGTGTGTGTGTATTGGGGTTTTGTGTTGTAACAAGTGTATGGATGCCAACCGAAAGTCCTCGGAAAAAAGATCAGTTTCATCTCTCTTGTATCTCTTTTTTTGTCTGTCGCCAGAAAAACACACTAAACAGCAAGAGAGATGCCAGGTGGGCTGACCGAAACTAGCTATTCAACACACACACACACACACACACAAAGATAACAGAACCAGAGGGGATAGAGTGTCAGTAGTGCGCTGAGCGACTGTATTTAAATGGCATGAGAGAGAGAACATATTGGTGTATGTGTGTGTGTGTGTGTGTTCTCTTCTCAGTCACATCATTTTCTGACCATGTGCTGCTGTATTTTGCATCCGACATCCACAAGGACATACATGACATATGATCCAGCCACGACAACCATAGCAACAACATGATTTATCTGACCAGTAACAGCATGTTTACACTGTACTACAAAATGGCAAAAACTTTTTTCCCCGTTTAAGACGAATAGGAAATCTGTCATTACCCTTAACCCCAAAATCTGTTTGTTACTTCTTTTTGAATCTTCATTAACTGTTAACAAGAGAATCGATTTTCTTTGTTTTCACAGAAGAACTTTTATTAGAATTTTGTTGTTTTGTATATTGTTGTTAATGGTGAATATTGGATAACTGCAGCAAGAAGTTTCACATAAACTTTTTAACGATTTGGGAACTGATGACATTAATTGTCACAGTTTTGTTCATTTGGGCTTCACGAGACTTTAGCTGCTCAACAATCTGTGGATACTGTTGTCTCTCTAATTGCATTTCATTATAGTTTACAATGGGATCATAGTGAGTAAAGATTTGTGCTATTACTTGGTAGTTTGAATACGAACTCTGCCACTGTTTAGCCCTGGGCTTGGTTCTATATATCATTTGCATTTCAGTGGCTTGTAGTTTATTATTTTTTTAATAATTTTTAAATAATTTAATTAATAAAACCTAATGATTTATATCAGGTGTAGGTGTGAGAATTGTAATGGTTCACAGGCCAGAGAAAACAAAAGCAGCTGACAAACGATTTTATAAATTTCCCCTCGTTTAACGTTATTTATCAGATCAAAAATTACGCAAAAAAAAACATTTTAATGTTGTAATCGTGATATTTTGTTGGTTCTGAATTTGTTCTCCAGCTCTCCCTCTCTTTCTCGCTTCTCTCTTTCTGTGCTCCACACTTTTCTTATAACGGAAAGTTTTCAAATCTCATTCCACACTTCCACTATGAGGTCAAAACTTTGTATGTGTGTTATGGCTTCACCAGAGAGTGAGAAAGTGCAGCGTAGTGTGAGACTGCGTGTGTGTGTGTTCTGGAATGTACTCTAATTATGACACGGATTAAGAAAGGAAAACTCTGAGAACCACGAGTGTGGGAAACTTCTCACTAACACACTCACATACACACACATTCTCACCAGCTCTTTTTTTAAACACTGGGTTTCTTGCTTTCACTCATCCACTGGACTTTCTGCAGTCAATTCAAATCAGTCACATTCTTTTGATCTTTCTAAAATTCTGACACATATCGGCTTTATACGATCGGTGGCTTCATGTCGTGAGTTGTTCTCAAAGCGGGAGGACCCCGTAAAATTCCTGTGGAATTACACACAAGACTTGTCTTGCACGACATGCAAATCAGATTCAAATTTGACCGTTTTTATATCCACGTAAACAGTAGGATTAACGTAAGCGGTTTTATGACAACAGAACTCTGAGTGTGTGTGTGTGTGTGTGTGTCCTTGCTTACCTGGAAAGGGAAATTATTAAGAAGGGGAATTTTCCCAAGGTGAGTTGTTGTTCCGTGGTTGCCCCCTAAATCTAACCCATACGTTAGGGATGGTAAGTGTATCATTCCTTGTACTTGTGCTCGAATCGAAACTTTTAAATAAGCTAAAATACACAAAGAGATGGACAGTACAGATCTTTCATTTATTTGATGAGACCTTTATGAACTGGAGAGACGTCCAGGGTGTTTAAATAAGGATACAAAACTATGTGTGCACTACCAATTAACTACCAATTTATTCACACATAAACTAAAAATCAGTGACTTTTAACACATATAAGAATTATTCCTCTGCATTTAACCAAATCAGTGCAGTGAATCACATAATGAAGGCATATTAGTGAACACACTATTGGGCAGCAGTAATTAAATATGCCTGGCACGGTGGGCGTCATAGCCACAGCGTAATGTGTTAATGTGTAAATGCAATCAATTCATGATGCACTAAGTAAGATGTAAGTTGCTTTGCATAAAGACATCTGCTAAATGCTTAAAAATAAAATGTAAATATTTGCATGTTCTCCCTGTTCTATGGCTTCCACTGTGGTCCAAAACATGCAATCAAGTTTACCAAAGTAAAATAATTGCACTAAAAGTGAATGGGTGTGTGTTTGTGTATGCTTATGTGTCTGCCCTGAATTAGGCTCAGGGTGTTTCTGTGTGCCTGAAGCCCAGGGAGAAGAAAAGAGAAGCTTCAACAGCAGCCACCCTGACTGGAAAGAGTAAGATTCCTGAAATAAGTTACACATTTTTAAAAAAATTTTTTTAGAAATTATTTAACACAATGATGATTTCTGTGAGCAGAACGCAAAGCCTATTAATACACTGTCTGATACATTTAGTGTAGAAGAACTGCAGTGGACTGTACAGAGCCATGACCTCAACCTCATTAAACACGGATTAATTGGCACGTCCACTGTGGGACTTTACTATAATCCAATTGCATCTTAACTTACATTTGTCACTGGGTCCATTCTCACAAAAATGGTGTAAAGCTAAACATATAGTATGTCCGATATATGTCTATTTAGCCATTTAGTATTAATATTGCTAATTATAAAATAGCCATAATGTGAATTTGACTAGTGTCCCAAAAGCAGCATCTCTGCTTCCTTACTACTGCCATTCACCCCGTTTCAATATGTGTAGGCATGTGTGAGAGTATTCCAGAGTGTGTGGGAATGTGAGGATTAAAATGGGGCGCACAGTGGGAAAACTTGGAGTTGAATGAGTTGGAAATGGGGTGCAACTCAGAGAGGAAGCACACACACACACACACACACACACACACACACACACACACACACACACACACACACA
>JAOTRQ010088919.1:0-10931 GCA_028565875.1 Hoplisoma paleatum
TTACTGGTATGGAGTGTCACGTCTTCCTTTGTGACGCCGTTCAAATTAAAAGTCCCAGAAGTCCTTTGACGAAACACCGCGTGTTTCTTTCCTGCGACTAATCGACCAATGAAATTTGCCCGACTAGTAATTTTTTCGGTCGACCAACGATTAATCGATTAATCGCGGTCAGCCCTAGTACACAGTACTATTTACTTAATTGAATGAAATTTAATTTGAATTTAAATTGACTTGCTTGACTTTATGAATCGCCTGTTGACTCTATGAATCGAACCGGCAATCCATCCAAACACAAGCCCAACATTGGCAACTTGGCAGTGGTGAGGCTTGAACCAGAAAGTCCAGTACTTGTACCACTGTACTCTAACCACTAAGCTACCACTGGCCCTTAACTTGCATCTTTTAAAAATCTTTTTAAACCAGCCTGAGTTCTTTATTGTGATTAATTCACTTACATTTCTTTACACTTTATTACAGCACACAAGGCCATGATGATATTTTATTTACTGGTTCAGCTGCTTTATTTGGGGGTGGCCTGTAGCACACCCCATCAATTCTGACTCACTAATTTCTTATAGATTAATTTTCATTACGCAGGTGCTTTCCATATTTAAATTATTCAGGTACCAGTGTCCTCATTAAGTGTGTGTGTGCGTGTGTGCGTGCGTGCGTGCGTGCGTGCGTGTGTGTGTGTGTGTGTGTTTATCTGTGCAGCAGTGATTCCCCAGGATGCCTACATTAATAATTGTGAGTAAATTACAGTAGCCCGGCTAAATCAATGCACTAGAGAGAACCAAGCCATGAATAATTATAGAACTTTTTTTTAAATCAAGCTCTTTCCTCTTTATTCATCCTCTTACTGCCCAGACAACAAATCTGTTATTATATCAATGATGATCTTTTAGGGAAAATTACATTTTAAATAAATTCTAACTAGATCAGTTCAGTTTAGAATAAACAGATTAAAACACAATTCAAACTGAATGTATGAAACATCATTAAAACTAAAAATCTAGTTTTTACCAATATTTAATCCTTTTTTAGGGTCACGGTGGGACACACTCTGGGCAAATACACTAAACACTTGAGCAGGTTGCCGGTCTGGTGCAGGGTACAGAGACAAACACACACTCATACACACACAGAAGAACATTTTCAGCATCGCTAATGAACATGACTGTATGTCTGGTTTGTCTAAGGAAACTTGGAGTAAAGCCACACAGACAAAGAAAGAACATGCAAACTCTACACAGAAGGTTGATGGTTTTAATCCCACCAGTGACAGGTTGGAACTAATAGAATTTGGAATACACTTTTTGCCACTGTGTCATTCGCATTTTACCAAATCCATGTAGTGAAACAAATGTTTTACATCTAAAATTCTACATACATAATTCTACCATTCTAAATACGTAATTAAAATATGCAAATCTTTTCAAATGCATAAATTATCCTACAGCAATACATGATCATGCCAGCAACAATTTGCGATCAACAGATACAAAGTCGTTTAATGGATAAAAAAGCATCTCTTCCTTCAGATACGCTGACTTCTGATTATTGTACCAGACACACACACACACACACACACACACACACACTCAGACATATATGTTTTGAAGGATGTCAACAAAATACTGTATACGGTATGAAATTGCTGTCAAATTAGGCTGAACCATTTCACTTTTTTTATTTAATACTAAAAGACACTTTCATGATGGATCGATTCCAAGTCCTAAACACTGAATTAAACCAATGTTTTTATTGTTATAGTTATTTTCGATCTTAATGGCGTTCATCCTGGTGGACTATTCTAATCACCACATGGACTGATTTAGCCTGTAGTCTCAGCTGCAGAGGTTTGCGTCTGTTATTTCTCATTATATGTCATTAAAGAATGTTACTTTAGTCATTTAGATTTATTTAGTTGGCATTTCCATTAGAAATGTAAAACTTTTTTCTCAGCTATGCTAATAACTAATGCCATTATAGAAATCTAGATGGAATAAATCAAAGCTGCTCTGGGCTCTTACCTATCAAAATGACTGATTGGTGGAAACCATTTGCCTGTCGGTTCTCTGGTTTGGTTTCAGTGTACACGGTAGCTATCACTACAGCATGTTTAAGTGCATGGGAGGAAATTTAAGGTGAATGGTGGCTGACGATGGCCGTAGGGTGATCTGGGATTCTATTGGAGAGAAGAACAAAAGCTTGAAGGGCTTTCTGGTGATCAGAGGCCCCTGGTTTATCTGTCCACTAATCCACACAGTGTGGAGAACTAGAGAGAGCTCAGAGATCATCGTCTTCTCGAACTTAATTGTATGAACAGTCCGTGTATGGATTTATTTAAGCACTGCTTTGTTGTGATGTTCCTGTGATAGTCGGACCAAATGTTCTGGAATTTACTATCCAGACTTGAGGAAGGATTTTGTTAGACATACAGTAAGTGCTAATAATCTTTTATTCTATTCACCTATTTATGAAGATTTATGTAGTTAAATTAGGACTAATTCAAATATGTAGCTGAAATTTTTATACACCTGATCAGTCAATGTAGTAGCTTAATGGTGAGTAACATTGCCTGTGTAAAGTTACTTTTACTCATAAAGATGTCTTCAAATAAACTAGGATGTATGATGTGTAACGAAACGTCCTCTCTTTTATGCGACTGTACCAAAGATCGGCCGTTTATTACTGAGTCAAACAAGTCATTTTTGTTTTATTTTCTTTTATTAAGTCACACACTGATCGATTTACTTTGCAATACCAGATTCACTTTCTCTCGTCTCACCACGCACCCCTCCCCCCCCAAAAAAAAAGAGCTTAAAGGCTTCCCAATTATGTCCATCACTGGGAACTAGTTTGGTTCAGGACTGTGTTTTTATTATACCCGCTGTATTCTTTTGTTGTAGATCATCCTTCCACCAGCAATCAATGTGCAAATAAGGTTGGCGATATAAATCAGAACTGTTATGCCAAATCTGAAATAAATCCACCAGCGTACGGAATTATAAATATATACGATGCATCACGAAGAGAAGAATTAGACCTGTTTGGAATGGAACACAATCTAGTTTGTCTTCACAAATGTTAAAAACAGCATGTTTAGCACCTGAACATGGGGCGGGGGGACTTTGATAACAGGAAGATGAATTTGGGAGGAAATAAAAACAACAAAAGCATTTAAATAAAAGTTTTGTGCTTATATGTATGCTAATTCTGTTGTTTTGTTGAAGAATTGATGTGTGAACACCCAAAATGGTCTCTTCTATGAGGCTGCTTGTAGCTCTTTGGGTTTTATACGTTGACTTGTTTTTTTGACCCACTTTTTGGTTTCATTTGCACATGGTGTGTGCCAAAATGAATCTGAACACCAAAACAGCACTTCTGTGTTTCGATGATAAAATTTTACTCTGTTTGGTTTTTTATATTAATCATTTTCTTTGAAAGATAAATTGCAAATTAATTTATAATGTATCATTCATTTGAACTCTTTTATGATGTTTCATTCTTTAAAAAAACAGGTTTCTCAAACCTCCACACTGAGCACAGATTCTGAAATTCTGAAAAGATTTTAAAAGAATTTAATTTCTTCTTTATATCATTGTTTCTTTAACAATATCAGCTGCTATCAAGTTCTACATAATACACCAAAGGCATGACATTAATAAATATAACAATTAATTTATTCTTAATGTTTCATAAAAGATCGTATTTACATTTTTCAATCCGATACTAATTACATCTGACTTTCAGGAACAAAATAAACAACATTTATCCGCATTAAAAATCATTTGCATTGCAAAATAATTGCAATCTATAAATGTATTTTATAAAACAATTATTATAATATTTTTTATTAATTGAATTTAAGTATTATTATTATCTGCAAAACTATAAGGTTCACATATGATTTATGATGATATGATTTATGTAAATAATTCTAATTAAATAAATTTACCATTTATTCTGATTAACTAACATGTACAAGAGCACAAAATATATAATTCAAATGTTGTGTGTTTATATTTACTTCTGAAATGCTAGTATGGAAACTAAAGGATAATTAAGAATAAATTCTTCTATCTGATATATTTACTGTATATATTTCTATACTTTCATTTACTGTATTTGTTCATTGTTTTTATGTATTTAATAATTTATTTGATATACAATTAATATACTATAATTGAATAATTTCCTTGATTTTATTATTCAAGTACTCGGACATTTCAGGGATAATTTATTTTAATTGCTGATCAATTCTTAAATAAAATGTACTGTATTTATATATTTATATTTCTGTATTATAATTATATATATTTTATCTTATTAAAAATAATAATATGGTGTATTTGGGCACATTGAGCAGAGGTGCTTGTGATGATTTACAATCCTGTGATGTAGTTACAATGTTGAGTGTAATTACTCAACACTGAGAACATTCTTACATGGGCTCTGGGACCAATGACTGAACTATAAAGACTTAACAAGCTCATTAATGACTCATTAACCTTAAACCAAGTTATCAAATTTCCAAGTGTTCTGGAAAATCAAGATTTTATGGCAGTATAAATAAAAATAATAAGAAATACTTTTAATCATGTTTAATGGCTTGTAGAATTTATTAAATGGTTGTTTATATTACAGAGTTAAACCACTTTGATTTGACACGATTTAATAAAGCAATGCATTTATTTAATAATGTTTTGTTAAAAAAAATATTAACCTCAATAATGAATAATAATAAAACTATTAGTTTTATATGTGCTTATTTTTTTGTACTTAAATACTTATAGTTACTTATATTTCAAAATTTTCTACAAGTTTACATTAAATCCTGTCTTAGACTATTAATTTTCTCAAATTCACCTGATTTGGACCTGGATCAGACCCAGACTGGCCTACCTGGGAATCGAACCCAGGTCCTTCTTGCAGTGAGGTGATATTGCAGACAGGCTACTTTGCTTAATACCACATAAGCTGCCCTATTATTCAACAAAAATGATTACATTCTTCTTTTTGTTCATGTAAAACTGCCTAAACTTAATTAAATTAATTATCATTTAATTAAAACTGGCAGATTGATTACATTACAAGTGAAGTGAACCCATTTGAATTCAATATCTTTTTATATTAAATATTATTTTCAATTATTGGTAAAGTATTCACAACTCCAATAAGTAAAAACTATATTTTTAATAAGATTTAATTTCTCTCTCTCTCTCTCTCTCTCTCTCTCTCTCTCTCTCTCTCTCTCTCTCTCTCTCTCTCTCTCTCTCTCTCTCTCTCGTATTATGTTTACACATAAACAATCGTTGCTGAAATTTATTTAATACATAATACATTTTTAACCTCAATTTAACCACACATATATCTAATTTTATATTTACTACAATAAACAGAGATGAACTGGTTTTACTTACCTACAATAGAAATACTGCAGTCATGCACCATTTGTTTACATTCTCAGATAATTTTGGCTATAACACCGACTATTATTGCCAGCAGTAAAATATACAGTTCACACTGAACATCTTTTATTTATGGTTATATATCTTATTATGATGATGATGATTTGCACATGGAAACACATGGATACCTATATCAAGTATTAAACGAGATCAAATGCTAACACAAAGCCGAATCTAGTGCTGCTCTCATCAGCACCCAGGATACTTGACTGTGTTCTGATTGGGTAGTTTCTCTCCCATCCACCAATAGCGTCTCGTGTGTGAAACCAATGGGTCAAACCCACAGAGGAAACCCCCATACATGTGTATCCCTGATACTGAAGTACATATGTTTACCTATAAGAACCACAATAGATTAAAATCCCAATAGTCGAGGCTCAATATATAGAGAGATTACTGCAATGTATGATGGGTAAAGCACTATATATAGGTTTTTAGTTTGTTAACTTTTGTAGTTTTGAAACTTTTGGAAGTTAGAATATGCGTTGGATAAGTGTAATGATGTAAATCGGAGCTGCAGCTGTTGTTCTGCATTTATTTACATTTTGAAAACTTTGTTTCTTCCTGAATCATGGCAGGACTGATGATGTGCCCGATTTATAGAAAAAAAATGCTGAGAATCTGAGCTGCAGCTGCTGGTGCAGTTCCAGCCCCAGCACACAACACGGATTATTTCATCTCTCACACTTTCTGTACTGTAAGTGTTAATTCAAACACTAGAAGTGGGATAACAGCCGTACTTCTAGCATCTCATTGTGTGTGTACAGAGGGGTGGGATGGGGTAATGCCACTGGCTGTTTCACGCACTGCCCTAAAGACAGCCTGGTTCTCACCAGGACTTTTGCTTACAGACTGTAATTTTATTTTCTATCAGTCATGTCCACCACCTTTGCCGGAGGACCATTGTTCACCAGACGTCTTGAACTCTTCATTCACTCCGGGTGCAGCGTTCTTCTGCATTCGGCTTTTATTGCCGCTCGACTGGGGGTTTGTACAACCAGAGATTGGGTGTGAAAGCCATGTCGGACACCCACAAACACTCACAAGCGCATTCACAGCAGCATACTGTTCAGAAAGGCATTAATGGATGGACAGGAACGTTGTAATTAATTTACACACAAACATTTATTCACAATTCATTTATTCATCTAGAATACATTTTAAGAACATCTGATGTCTAGTACTGCGTATTTCGGACATGCATATGACCTTTGAAGTATTAGGTTATATTTTTTAATGTATTTTAACATGTGTGTGAAACATATACACTGAACTATTTAGAAAATAATTCTAACACAGTTAATAGGACAACAAAAGAGTCAACTGAGCTATATTAAATTATATATTTTATTTAGCACAAACGCAGCAACTAGACAATTAAAAACGAGCAATAGATCGATTGGTGGTTATCCGTTATGAATAAAGTAACAGATTCATAATTAGTCTCTGGTGCGTATCTTTAATTTCTCCTAGTTATTAGAACCAAACAAGTATTAAAACTAAACTTCATACAGAAAATAATTTAAGCAAAAATTTTGGTCATATTTCTCAGGTTCATGTCTAATGGCAACGAATTTTAACTGCCTGCATAAAGCTTAAACAAATTCTTGACAAAGAATATTATAAACTATGATGTTATTTAGTATTTAGATTGATACGTATTATTTAAATATCGGTTTCATGATCGGTTTGGTTCCAGTGCTCAGAAACACTGAAAAAATCGAGCAGAATTCTCGTCACACACTCACTAACAATCAGATGTGTTTGTTTTACTGAAATATATGAATTTCTTTCAGAAATGTATCAGGTCTGGTGGGCTGAATGCACTTATACATGTATCGTTTCTATTTATAAAATTTAGATACTTGTATAAATATAAAATAATTTGATTTGTCGATTATTATTTTTTATTTGTGCTGGATTGTTGTTACTAATTTTTTTATTCTTATTGTATAAAATGTATTTTAGTTTACGTGTCATAAAAATCACACAAGTTACATCTTTATAGAGTACGTAAACAACAATAGAAGATTTTAACATTTTGAGCAGCTGGGCCCTGGTGGATAGAGAACTGGGCTTGTGATCGGAAGGTTGCTGGCTCGATTCCAAGATACAAGGCTTGGAACAGATCAGTAAAATATGATGGTACTACGCAAATGCCTTTATTTATAAATAACAATATCTTTCAAATATGCCGTACTGGACAGAAAGCCCTGTATTCACAACCCCCATTTCTTTTACATCAAATCTGTTTGTAAAGAAGAATCTGTAGTAAATATAATTACTACTTTATCAAATTTAGCTGTCGTGATAACACACGCACAGTAAGTATGTAGCATAGCACGTTAGATGTGGCCAGATCTATTAGAAATGGACAATCTGAGATATTTTAAGAATGTTAAGGTCATGCCGTAGCAGCCACTTGAATAAACACTGTTCTGAATTTGTTCAGAACTTTAACAGCTGTACTTCACATATGGCCTTGAATATGTGAGCATATTCTCTGCATTAACGATGTAGCCTCTCTGGCTCAGGTTATCATCACTGACGGCTTTTGGTTGTGGCCCAAATAGCTGTGCTGAGTCCTTTTTGTAATGCTACACATTCCTATTATGATTTTGTACTTGGACAATTTCAACTTACAAATAGTGACTCACATTCAGTGCGTTCCAAGCTGTTATTGTTGCTGTGAGGCATGTGTGGCATTTTCTCGTGCTATTGTGATTTTGTATGTTTGATGGGAAATATCCAGAAGCAGCGTTTCTTTGTGTGTGGTGTTGGGTTTAAAATGCTGTCATGAACAACAGACAACAGACAATAATACAATTATAATAGTAATTGCAATACGTGATGTATTGATAAATACTATAATAGGAACAACTAGGATTTGTCAGACAAATAATGAAATATATTAGCCAAGAACTAATTGTTCGAGTCCCACAGTTTGAGAGAACTAGCACGGATAGGTTTGTAGCTAACGGCAGTTCCAGCAGATGCTCAGAACCTCAACTGGCTCTTCCGTTATAATAAACATCTCAGAATTTTGAAAATTATAAAAAAAACCTTTGTTGGCTGGTCACAATATGAATTGTATGCTTTCTGGAATATGTTTAATTTTAATCCAACATGGAGCTATGAAAGATGTTTTGATGGGAGGGGATGGTTTGAAAATTAATTAACAAAGTTGTATAAAAGCAAATGAAAAAAATAGCATACAAGATGAACATTTTAATGAAAAATAGTTTTAACGTCTTTTATTCTTGTTTCTATGACTTCTTATTGCGTTACTGTGTTCACAACCCTTGTAGATCAAGTGCAAGTTTGAGAGGCTCTTAAATCCAAAATAACCCGGACCCTGGAATATCAATGTGTGCTGTTTCTGTAGTAACTCGTCATTATGCTAGTCTACGCTCGTCTGATTGCTGAACGTGTCGAGGAGAAGGAAATATATTTAGAATAGTACAGTATGTTTCTCTGAACGGAGCAGTTGATCTCACGATGCCATCTGTTTGAAACTAATGAAGATGGCACTGTAGAGCCCGCTTACCGCCACCTCGTCTCTTGTGTTTCACCCCATTCTGCTTTCACTGTTCTTTCATCATTTACTACATTTGCATATTATATTGCACTTCTATTAAAGTTGAGATCACCCGGTTTGTTGGAATATTTGTTTTTGCATTATCAGGCTTCTAATTCATATTCTCTGGATTATAAACCTTGAACTGTTCGGAACAAATCTTTAAGCGTTCTCAGTCAGTATTTGTTGGATGGGTGGATATGCAGTGCCGTCTTTTGACTCGAGTGTCATCGCGTTAGTTAAAATCCTTTGTCAAACGTAAAAATCACATCGTTTATAAGAGCCAAATTAACCTTTTCAAATGTTCTGATGTGGATGTTAAATTTTACTGGCCATAAATGAGCAAAACTTAATTTTGTTAGGTCCTAATAACTCAAATCTTATATTACACAGATATAAAATATAAATAGAGAAATAGAAATTATAAATTGCTGCATAGGAAGTGCACAAAAGTGCATCTGCTAAGTATCAGTCAGATCAAATAATGATGAAAAGAAGTTTCAATTATACATTTTTATGTCACCCTGTTATGTAGTTATTGGGGTTTTCTAAAATGGAATCATTGAAATATTTTAAGATTAATTAACATTGTAAATGACTATTTTAAAGTAGAAAATGGATACATGCATAGTCATGCCACATGACCACTTTTTGATTAAAATAAACTGTATTTTATTGTATTAAACTGCATGATTGATAGTTATTAAATACGCAAATATACATCACAAGTTTATTTTGTATTAAGTCCTTTTTCTATTGCAAATGCAATAAATATGCAGTTATATAACGACACAAAAGTACTTTTAGTACTTTTCAGTTTTCTTTATTCACTATGTCTGTTTACACACTAAGTACGGTACGTTTTCTGTGATTTACGAATAATTCAACATACATTAGATATTATGCATGTAGAAAATGCACATATTTACCATGCTAAGTAGTAGTTTGTACATATACAGAAAATACAAAGTAAGATGAATAGTAAGCTGGAAATTCACATTATGTACGTAGTGCAGTGTGACATATAAACAGCAGTTTAATGTTTTAACCAACATAAAGAAATAGAATGGAATACATTTTTCTCCTTCTCCTGTATCCTTGTGCTCAAAATTAGACATATAAATAAATGCCTAATGAAGCTTTGAACCCAACCTGACCTCAACTGAGCAACTCTGGAATGAACTCTGATGCTTGACCATCAGCGCCCAGCCGTACTCTTGACTGAATGAGCACAAATTCCCACAGGTCCACTTCTCTCGTCTACTGCCTTTTCAGTAAAGCGGTCACAAAAAGGTCACTATTTAATACATTTGGTTTTGGAGTGAGATGTCCAACAAGCTCATGGTCAGGTGTGCAAATACATTTTGCCTTATAGTGAATGTGTAACGATTTAGCAAAAATCAATACGAATCGATTCTCTTTGTGGATCGTTTTGAGGGGGCGCTATATTTTTTCTAACACATAAAATGAATAGTATTACAGGTACACTTTGTAACTTGCTCAGAAATAGGTATTTTTTTGTGAATTTGTCTTCATATTCATGTTTGCATGATTGCATCGTGGTTAGAGTGTTTTGCTACATCCTTACCTTATAATGTAAGTAATATGGATTTATTGTTTTCATTTTATTATTTGTGTCTTAATTGACATTTCCAATATATTACATGTATTGCAAATGCTTTCAATGTTCAGCTTATATAAAATCAACCAGTTGGGGGTCTCCAGCCAGGTTTGGATTCATATTCATCAAGAACGTTTAAGGGTATTTGTAACCTTTTTAATCAGGTAACCTTCCACTTTAATGACCGCAGTATTGACATCACAACCCGCTGTCATTTTTTTCAGTGATGTTTAACAGTCCAGTGTTCCACAGACATAGG
>JAOTRQ010088930.1:0-10931 GCA_028565875.1 Hoplisoma paleatum
TCCCCAACCCTGTATCTCTACAGGGATCTTGTGTGTGACTACTGGACAATTTACACATTTCCGATCAACCTAGTGCACGTTTTTGGATTGTGGGAGGAAACCGGAGTACCCGGAGGAAACCCACGCTGACACGGTGGGAACGTGCAAACTCCGCACAGAAAGTCCTTCGGCCCGTGATGACCCGGCGATCGGACCCGGGACTTCTTGCTGTGAGGCGACAGTGCCGCCAAGAAGAAAAATAATTTGATTTAAACATGCGCACAGGCGGAAATGAATGCAATTGAATGAATGTACGAGCCACACAGAAGGACCATGAACATCTCATCCCGTTTCTAATACGCATCATTTACATGTGAAATGCCACAGAAAATCACCAGATCCAAGTTTAACCAACCGTCCTTTTTCCTACGATGGTCGACTCATTGATTGATCCCGGTGCATAAAACACAGGCTTTGCTCATTAAGGAAAATCAACTTAATAGAAAAAGGGTTGCCGTGTTGTCCGTCTGTTTTCTATTACGATGTACAACGGTCCGGTACAACTTACAGACTCTCAATAAGAAATTAATTGTTTGGATGTTTTCTGGGACAGGGACCACCAGGAAAAGTCGGCGACGTGGGATTATCGGGTGAACCTGGAGAGAAGGTAAACATCTGCATGATTTCGCTATATGTGGGTAGCTATAGCTACTGGATAATGTCATAACGCTTAAGCTAGAATGAGCTGAATGGAACGCTGACATGGACGTCATGGTAACAGTAAAGGATAAAGCAGCTTTGTATATCCTGATGACCTTGAGCAACATATATGTTGCCGAAGGAGAAGCTGGACACGCCGTCATCGAATCGTCATAGAAACGTGTGTTAATGTGTGATCTGGGCTCATTTCGAACACCTTTATACGATTGTTTCTTTTGGTTGGATGGATTTCTGTCTTTTGAAGTAAGTTCGTTGTAAAAAGAATTTTAAAGCATTTTAAATGCCTATTTTAATCCAGTAGTCTCACAAGTTCACACCACTTACTGGTGGTTGTTGTCAGGAAGGGCATCCGGACGGAAAAACTCTGCTCCAAACATTAACGTCCTACCCCAGGAACTGGGAAAACGGACGATAAACGAATAGATAGAGGGAGATTTATTAATATTCATGAATCCATCAGTTTTTCAGCCAAAGACGTAAATAAACCAAAGACTTACGACCAGACGTTTGTGACGAAATTCACAAAGACTAAAAGCAAATCATCCATCCATTATTGTATTTTATAACCGCTTAATTCTATTTTGGGTAATGGTGGTACTCACACTGGGTGGAAACGATAAACTTCAAGTTTGTAGACTGTGTGATGAGTAAACCCACAAAGACATGTGGAGAACATGCAAACTCCACAGAGAAAGCCCTAGATTGACTTAGCCAGGGATCAAACCCAGAAAAGAAGCGGCAATGCTGCTCTGGTTCATGTTTGCCGCCGGATTGTTGTGTGCGTTTGTACAATGGATTCCCTTGCTGACTCAACACTCCTATTTATCTACAGTGTACTGCTTTGTGCAGTCGTTAAGGTGGGACCAAGCCAAATAGTGGCAATGCCAAGGTACAAACAGGGGAGTTCAAACTCTGAGCATTGGTGTGCTTGCCGGATTTGTTGCTGTATAAAATAAATATTAAAGAATATTAATAAATACAAAATGACGTTATTTAAAACCATATTTCTTAGTTTTAATTTCAATAGTGAGTGTTCTTGTTGTTAAATGTTACATTTGAAATGCAATTTGAATGAATGACTGGTTACACTTTTAGTTTTGTATAATTTTAGCATGGATTTTTATAATGAATACCAAGCTACAGATTATGTAACGTATAAATATAACTAAAGCTAACAATCCAGTTTTAAGCTAATGAGACATTGTTAATTAACACAAAGACTAAAAATAGTGTACATAGTTAAGTAAACATAATTGTTAGAATAATTAAATGAACTTTCTTATTAAAAATTCTTTTTGAAATACATACAAACATACAAATGATACATTAAACATTTAGTGGTCTTTAAACTTCATTGTTAGTACATTTTTAAAGCCCTAATGTCAAACCAAAGTCTTGAATGATGCAGTTGTAAAGCGATTGTATAGCACGCTAGCACCAAGATGGCAGACATTGTTAAGAACAGCATGTTCCAGATGCTAACATGCTAAGATATTACTGCAGCCATCAAAGAGACATGATTATAACTTTAAAAAGGAAACGTTAAGATAATTTTGTTGATGTAGTTATACACTAAGTGATGAAAAATGACAATGTGAGCTAGAAATACTATCGCAGATTAAATGTTTTAATTAGCAGCTTGGTGTGTATGTTTAAATTTGGAAACCAAAAAAGTTTAATAATATTTTTTTTTCATTTTGTGACTATTCATTTTCAGTATTATTTAAAAAATGAGAGGAAATAAGAGAAGCTGAAGAAGTTTGTGAGAAGCTGAGGTGTATCAATGGTCGAATTTAAGCTCTGCCAGCCGGCTGGGCTTGGTGACCCCATAAGCGATTAGCTTGTTAATCATTAAGTTGAATTCCTGTAAAGGTACCGCGAATTTTGCTCTAATTTAGCTTTAGTAACTCTAATATGCCACTTATTAGCCATCACATTGTTATTTTACAGTCTCCAAACATATCAATGCTTTGTTTAGAGAATCGAACCCTGAAAGTGTTGACAGTTTAACATCCATTTGAAACATCTCACATAAAGTAACTTAAGCATCCACTAGATTTAGATCCTGATTGAAAAAAATATAGACCAATGAAAATGCAGTGGCCTACACACTAATCTGAATGTTTGAGACACAGCCTAGAGCTAAAATATATTATACACAATAATTAACATACTTGTATTGTTAGTAATGGTTCTTGTTAAATGTTAAAAGGAAATGTCTCCAAAAAGCCAGCAAACAAATGTTTTTCTTAAATGTGATTATGTCAAAAGAGTAACACCAGAGAAGCTGAGCATAAAACACACATGCTATTAGAGTGAATGGTTAAAGATCCAGTTTGTTTATTATATGCATATAACAATTCGATTCATAGGCAGTGGTTGAAACAGGGGGCTCGTCATCATTCAGCAATGGTAATAAAGCAGATATTATGCTAAGCGGCATGCTAAGCAGGCCTGAATGTTTACAGAGTGGCTTAAAACTTCACACGAATGAGAGACGATGTTAGCACATGCATCAGTGGGTCACATTTTAACGTACCTTGACCTTCCGAGAAGCGCTAGTCACTGAACATGGCACTAATAAGCAGCAGATGTAAACATGGCTGATGTGTGTGCATTGACGGATCTGTGTGGTCGTGTGTTAATACAAATATGAATCTTTAAAGCACTAAAACACAATACAGATCAATACAATGACACCAGGCTTTGCAACATAAAATATAGAGTGGTTTACACTGGAATGTAGTGGTAAAAATTTGGCATTTGGTCGACAGAATTTAGTAAGCTAATAATAGTACAAAAAAACATAGAAACAAAACAAAAAGCCAAAACAGGGATGTAAAGGGGTTTGGAAAGCTCCTACGGGCGCTCCACCTCTTCATTCTCGTCCTCTGCCAACTCCACCACCTCTACTACCTCTGCTACCTCCTCCTTGGCCTGGACCGGCACTTCCTCTTTTACTGGCTCGGTCACTTTTGCCGCCTCTGGCTCGGCGTTCGAGGCAGCCGCTGCCTCTGTGTTGTTCTCCTCATTCTGTGTTGAACTCGCAGCCTTGACGTCTGTCTCGGCGCCATGCTGCTGACTGACTCCGTTTGCCAAGTAGCCGATCAACGTCATGTACTCCTGAAAGCTGACTTTACCGTCTTGGTTAGAGTCGAGCCCTTGGCGCATGTCCTTGATGGCCTTAGAGCTGTCTGTATCCTGCACACACAAACAAGCAGTGATAAGCAAGCAGCGTATACAAAGAATAAAAAGCAGCTTTCCAAACGTTTCTGCACTTTTGTATTCCAGTTGAGAAAAGTGACTGTTGTTTGGACACATTAAAGGAAAGAAGATTTTCAATTCAAAGCAATGATTCGTCGGAAAATCAGGGCTAAGAATCATGTAGTGTGAACTAATGTATTAAGCTCTAGGTTCTCACCGTCATGATGTTCTTCAGCTGGTTCTTGACAAGGCTCTGAAAGTCTTTCTCTCCCAGGTTCTCCTTGCCTTTCGCTGACTTCAAGAAAACTGACACTACTGTCTTGATAGCTCCTTCCATGTTTGCAGTTACCTGTGCACAATTGTTAAGAAAAGACAATTAAGGACATCATTCAAGAAGAAACCAAGAAAAGCAGATTGTTTTATTCTTTTTAAGCTTTTTAATACTGTTCCTTAGTGAGTTTAGTTAGTCCATTGTGAATGATGCTGTCAGTAAAACATTTCGTCTGCTTCTAATGCTAAGTGAGTGTTTTGATTCAAACCTGGACTTATTAGGATGGTTTTATTGAACTTAATGTGACGTACCAACCTTTCTGTTTATGTGTATTAAACATGGATCACTTTCATAATTTCATTAATCATGAATTTCATAATACGGACAGTAATTCTGTGTACATTTAATGCTGTGCCAAAGTAATATGCCATGCAGTTTGTTGTTAAACTAAAAGAACCTTAAATTAGATTCTGAATTACATTTTTGAATAAAAATAAAGATTAATCAAAATAAAGATTTTTTTCAGTCCAGTGACATTACAACAGCATCTGTAAAGATCTGAGCGTCAGAGTTTCTGCAGGTCTTGGGTTTGTACGTTTGAGATTTGTTAGGTTCTATGCCAGTAAGCTCACAGACAGCTAAATGCATTTAAAAAGGTGTGTCGGTTCTAAATAAGTGCGCTAAAGAAAGTGGTAATTGTTCTAAATATACAATCATGTACACATGCATGATAGTGTGACATGACATTGTATAAATCTTACAGCAATTACAAAGAGATAAAAACGACCCACTTTTCAGAGACACTTTTGTCTTTAAATAGGTATACAACTAGAGTTTGTTTGTTAGATTTAACAATCTGAATCGAGTTTGCTTGCCCCGTGAGATGTGTGAGAATAAATAAAACATAGTAAAAACGACCACACTCCATACCATAGTTTTAGACAACTGTCCAAAAATACCAACCCTACTGAACCCTGTTAGTTACAACTTGTCAACTTAATTGCTTAATGAAAAGAGTTTTAGTCGTTTCTTTTTTTTACCACTGCAAAACACTAAAAGGAAACTCATTCTACCACTTGGATGCAAGTATGAAGAGGATTCTCTCAGAGATGCTCGTTTACCTCAAGTCCTGGGGTACAGAATCAAGGTGAGTAAGACTAGCCGCCCGGGAGTTGCATGGTACCAGAATAGTGGTGCCGGTGTCAAATAAAATAATTCTTCTAACTGCTAGCTATGATTAAAGGCCTACCTAATTCAAGGCTGCTACCTGTTATAAAAGCCTTTCCATGTAATACGCAATTCATGGGAACTCATACAGTTGATAAATGTTCAAAGTTTAGGCTACATTCAAGCATTACAATAAGTTGTACTGTGTACCGTCCCTTCTTGTTCTATCATTTGATTTATGAGTGTGATGTAACGACCGCCAGGAAATGGGGCTCTTTTCTTTTTTGTCTTTTTTAATCACATCCCTGGAAATAAGTGATACATATCATGCAATGTTTAGTAGGCTGTTTCAGGGTTACTGTTTAGAGACTATAAGTTGTGAGAAATGGTTTTTACAGAACCCATACTTTTCTTTGCACCACCTTGTTTACAGGATGTCTAAATACCTCCTACTATCCAGAAAAAGTTTATAGGCGAGTCTTTGACACGTCTGAAAAATTATAACCCAGATTTTACCCCTAAACTGCCCCAGACCCGCTGTGGATTGACCAGATTTTCCAAAAACAACTGATTCAAACAAACCGACGCTCATTCATTGTCCTAGTTCAAGATGTTCGATACATAGAAGAGAAGAACTGGGTTCCTGAGCAAGAATAATCATATAATAAATATAATAAGTAATTCACCGCCATAGTCGATCTGATGCAGAGGTATACGTTGGCCTTTAGGTTCCTGAACAGGAACAATGAAGAGTTAGGTTCCTAAAGAACCATTAGGTTAAAGCTGAAGCGTTAAGCTGTTTAGACTGTCAGGTATTAGTGTGTTGTACGCCGCTCGATGCCAGAAACTGTCAGTTAACTGCAGATAAGGAAAGAAAGAAAAGGGCAGGGAGTCGCCACAATGACTCTCCTATCTTCGTTAGGTCATCTGATCCCCCGAGGGCCTGACTGCACAGCGGCTTTGTATTACCTGAGGGATTGCCAAGCTCGCACAGCGTTAGCTTTTGTACCCTTCTTGTGGCTGTGCTGTACAGATCACACTTTGTTTACACATTCTTTGTCATTCTTGCACAATCGCTTATTGATCTGTCGACTCTTTTGCTTGGTTTCAAACGGCGTAACATACAAGCCCATCATTCCAGACTTCTCCTTACACTCCCACTTGTTTATTGCCAGTTGGCAGATCTTAAACATGTGTGGAGTAGGTGTAACACGTTCAAAACATTACAAGGATATTATTGTTGTAGTTAATACAGAGTTAATACAGAGAAACTATTTTATTCATGGACGTCTCTTCTGGCATCTGTTTAACATATAAGAAAGCAACCTCGAACACCACATGAACAAAAGCCCAGACACAGATCCAAACAGCCAATCGTGGGTGAGAAGAGAAATTCCACGCATGTTTTCTTCCAGTGACTAAAACGTGACTGGAATGTTTGCCTTGCTTTTACAAGTTATTTCTTACTTTTCTAAAAAGATAATTTTATGTGCCTTTCCACAGCAAGCAGACTTTACTGTCATTAAGTCAGGCAAAAATTTTGCAATCAGATTAATTACATCCAGCTAATGTAGCTGCGTATTGAAGTGCTTGGTTACATACAGGCTTGGGCATAAAACAAACAAAATGAACGGAAACTGAAACTTTAAATCGTCTGATGTATGCCACCTTTCTGTTTTAAAGACTTAAAATGTAAAACCATTAAAAAAACACAACCATTAAAAAAGCCAAATCGTTCCACTGGTCTGACCTTTGGCAGTTTTTCTCCTTGCAGTTCCTAAATATTGAATGGCTTTGCTACCACACCCTACTGAACAGCTGAGTAAGGACTTCCTCCAACACTGTGTACTTCCGTAGAATTATTCATCGACACATGTTTCTTTTAACAGACAAAAAAGACAAGAAAAATGATATGCACCCACAACAAACAACCAAAAACACATTGCCTGCTTTTAAAGTCTTTTAAACTGGACATATATTACGGCCAATTTATACATCTCGGTCAAATTGACAATGTCTTGATGCAGAGAACCTTTTTCTATTAATTAAAATAATGCAGTAGGTTTTGACGAGTAACAAAGAATTTGTTAAAAAATTCAATTCATTATTCTACTTAAGTAGTATTTTTGTGTACCTGTACTTACTGGAGTATTTTTATTTTGGGGTGCTTCTGGGTATTAACCACTACATTACAGAGTCAAATATCTTACTTTTTACTCCACTACATTTTAAAAAGCTCTTGTTACTTCTGTCTCGACTACGAGAACGTTAAGGAACTAAACTGAGGACTTTACCTGGAGTAACATTTTACCTTTAGTATCTGTACTTTTACTCGACTAAATAAATTGTGTACTTTGTCCAACACTGGTTTTGACCGACTGAAAATAGACACCACAAGGAGAGCGCCTATCTTTAATTTTCGAATTAATCAGAGTTGCTCATTTCCAGTGACGACGGGCATTAAGCTTGTTTTTTTTGGTTCTCTGGTAATAGTTCCTACTGAAGATGAAAGAGAAACTCGCTGTCTGGGTTTCAAACTTCTGCAAATGGTCGGCAGTAGTCACATGTCATTTTGTCTAAAAGATTTGACTTCAGGATTTCCTTTTTCAAGTGTAAGGATTGGTTATTTATTTTTTGATCTATCTTCTACCATGTTAACATGACAGTAGCACATTTATGGATGGATCATTCCATTCTAAAAGGTGGAGCCTTTTGGGATGGGGTGGGGGTAGGGGATCGTTTTTGTGCCCTTTGGATGCCCTTCCTGACACAACCCTCCCAGTTTATTGCGTAACTGAGCAACTTAGCGTAGTGATCACGACCTGCTGTGCCACTTTATTAACACAACATGTTTGTTGTAAAACACCCACATGCTACAAAAGCTGTAGATAGTAGTTAGGTTTAAAAAATAAAAAAGTAAAAACAGAGAGTGCTATATTAGTGCTGTAGGTAGTGCTGATATCAGAGATATGTGTTTTGTACATTGCCTTTGGTTAGTGTTTGCATATAATATAGAGCATCTTTCTTTGCCTCACCTCCAATAAGGCAGCCACAGTTGTTCGACCTAGCCGATGATGTTTGTGAATACTTAAAATTTTAACAAATGCTGTGTCTGTACACTGTGCAGATTTATATTGTTATTTATATTGTTTTGTTAAGATTCATAATCATAGTTCATACCGTATATCTTAACAAGCTTCACTGGACACTTTTTGGTTAAACACGTACCTCAAACGAAACACTGATTTAGGACTTTTAAATTTTTATAATATGGACATGAATTTACCGGTAGTTAAATTTAGATATTGTATTACATTTCTATGTCACATAAAAGAATACAATAAATTAAATACAATTTTGAATGATATTTTTTGCTAGAACATTAATGGTTTAGATTACTGCTCTTTATGTCAGCAAAATGAATGTGAGAGATGGTTGGATGATGAATAAATTTGTTAGCATTTCATTTATTCTTCTGAAAGAGGTTATCCTATTTAGTGATGGCAATAAAGTTCCGGTGCCAGCCGACCACACCCCGCGTCCAGGTATCTTCCTCAATGATCATCAGACCTAGTAGGTCTCACCCCTACTATGTTACACAGACACGTCCATTTCTGAACGCTTCGGTTGTGGTGATCTTCGACGGCCTCTGCCATTTCAGTCCAAGCTTGGCTAAATTATTCAGCACTCACTGGGTGAATAATCTTCTAATTTACGAGAGTCGGTGGAGCAAATTTAGAAGCTGACAGGTCCTCATGCCATTTGCTATCATTAGTGTAAGTAATTGTGTGAATGGGTCCTACTTGGGTATAGTTTGTTACTGATTCCTCTGGTGTGTGTAAGCATTGTCCTGATGAGGCCGACCTAATCCCCCTCATGAAAAAAACACGCACACATTATGAGATGCATCATTAAATATAAAGCTGAAGCCCGGGGGCTCCCATTTCTGGTTTTCGTTTCCTAATGCAAGCAGGAGAGCGAGAATACCGCCATGCCATGAAAAATTCACACAGGGACAAGGTCAAGCTGTGCGTAAGTTAACGCCGACCAGTGTTAAGGGCTGCAGAAAGAATGGCAAAAGAGTCTTTTATCTTTTTATGACTAGGCAGCCCTAGTAAAATACATTAAATAGAGACTAGTAAACGTAAGGAAAAATAAATCTATTATGTAATTTGAGTGTTTTCACTTTTTTACGCCAATGTATGCACTGCTAATTTCTCACTAAACTCAAATGCTGAATTTGAAACTGTGCAACATCTATTATTAATTACTATTAAGACTAAGCTTTTTTTAAGGGCGGCAGGGTGGCTAAGTGGGTAGCGCTGTCACTTCACAGCAAGAAGGTCCTGGGTTTGATCCCAAGGTGGAGCAATCATGGTCCTTTTTGTGTGGAGTTTTGCACGTTTTTCTAGTGTCTGTTTGGCTTTCCTCCAGGTGATCAACTTTCCCCTCACGGACCAACTTTGTTAATTGGAGACAGTGAACCGTCCAATAGGCACTGCATAAAGCAGTGCACTGAAGTGCCAGTTCCAAGCCTGTATAAATAGGGAAGTTTATGTCAGTGACGGAATCTGGCGTAAATACTACGCCAAATCAATAATGTGTTGGTTTGTGATAAGCACCAGGTTGTGGCATGCTCCACAGCGGAACCCTGGCCGACCAATAAAACTGCTGATATTCAATCTCTTGAATCTGTGACTGGCCAGCATAACTGTGCCACCTCAGTGGTGTGGGGAAAAAGTTTTTACTGACTAATTACAGCAGAAATAAAAGTACGCAGAAATATAAAATGAGAACAATAACATCGATCGATGGTGCTGCCTTAACAATCGGGATTATTTCTCCATATTTAACCCAATCTATGCAGTGAAATACACATTTTAGACTAGTGACCACACATGCTCAGCGCAGCCCTCGCCATGGCACCCAGGTAGCAGTCAGGGGTTCAAGGGCACTTCAAGGGCACGTAACTGTTAACTCTCTAAATCGAACCGGGAACCTTCCAATCACAAGCCCAGATTTCTAAACACCAGACATTGGCTGCCCCATAAATCAGCAATAAATCAGCCTCAAATCATTGTTTGTAAAGTCTTGCATTATGACCAAAAATGATAAACAGAATAAAACATATTCATGTGAAGTTTTACTCTTTTTAGGCATTTATTATATAATCGACAAGAAAATTGGGGTCAATACTCTTGAAAGGCAAAATCTATATATAATAAATAGAAAAAATATAAACAATATCTATTTTTATATGGTAACACTGCATCGATAGTACAAAAAGTCAATAAACTAAATCTATATTGTTATCTTTGTGACATAAAAACATGAATTTAAAACAACAGCTGGTATAGAATCAGGCCATTGGCAAAAATGGGCACTAAAATATCAAAACGTGCACTTTATTATATCAAACGAATTTCCAACTAGTGTGTTGACCTTTCTAATAAATAAAAGTATAAAACTAAGGAATTTGTAACTTTATATTAGATGTTTCTTACTTTTTAATGACAATGAAACCCGTTGCTAAACCGTTAAGAGGAACCGAAATATTACACGAAACCATATACAAGTGTATTGAATTATA